>CM053034.1:25855766-26040766 GCA_028564925.1 Lithobates sylvaticus
ATTTTGGCCAGAATTTATAAAGAAATTTCGATTTTTATTTTTTCCGCCTCCAATTTTTGGTACCGTATAAGATGACTTTTTATATTTCACATCCCCCAGAAGTCTGGGGTCGTCTTGTACGCCGCTATAAAAATTATGATGTTACAACCTCTGCCAATCCAAGCAGGCTTTGTATTCATTAATAGAATACATTGCTCGCCGTGATTGGCAGAGGTTGGAACATCGTCAGCCCACTCCGCTCCAACTCAAAGCCAATCCGAGCAGGCTTTGTATTGATAGATACTTTGCTCGCCGTGATTGGCTCAGGACGGTATACAGTATGTTGCTGAAGCTACTGTACATAGAAGAGGATTTTTGGGACTTTAAACAAAGCATACAAAAAAGACACGAATGAGCACTGCATATCTGTAACGTGTTTATTTATAAGATAATAGAGTACTTACACAATACAAATCTAAAAATCTTAATGCTGTAAGTTCATGTATGTACATATGATAGCATGACATAAAAATACAAACCTCAACGTGCCCATTGCTGGCGTCTGTGTTCATATATGTAAAACTATACTGGATTGTATAATGGCAGCATCGTCAGACACGATTGGTAATAAGTAAATGACATTCCATGATGTAATGTAGCTGTGGTATCAACAAAGCCCGACGCGTTTTGTGGATGTATCCACTCATTGGGAGCAGATACGACAGGAATTCCTATAGAGTATATAAATATAGTAAGCCACACTCTGACTAAAGAGGGGGAATCTAGAGCAAGGGGGATGAAAATTGTACATAAATGGTTAACCAATCATACTTGCAACAAGGAAAGTTAATGTGGCGTGTGGTAATGGGCACAAGGTGAGCCGAGAACATCATTTCGTCATGGAAGCTGAGGTGGCAAAACCTCATGATGTAACACCGGACTGTGTTAGGAAATAAGTGAACCTGGGAATATAATCCCAGTGTAACAAGCAATGATGATGTATAATTCATCAGACAGGAACATCTGGGAACAAATAAGGAATATGTATATGTGGTATAACTGTAACAATAGTAGGTTATATATAATTTCTATACAATGGAGGACTCAGTGTAACTCCTGAAAAAGTGACAAGTGAAAGATAGGACAGTGATGTTGATGATCTTCTATCTAAGAAGTTGTTAAAAAATCCTAGCTATGTATATGCAGTGTTGGAAAGTATACTCCAAATGAGGAGGAAAGCAGTATGATTGGTTTAGGGTGAGAAACTGAACCACCAAAGTAAAAACCTACACCATGACAGACTTACCCCAATGCTTTCACTCCAATAGCTCACTAGCGTGGCGTTGGTGGTACATATACCTCCTAGTTGGAGCGAGCTGTTCACATGGCGGGTCTCCTCCTGGGGTCTAGTGTGAGGAGACCCGCCATGTGAACAGCTCGCTCCAACTGGGAGGTATATGTACCACCAACGGCATGCTAGTGAGCTATTGGAGTGAAGGCGTCCACGCCTTAGCGGTATAATCGCTCAGTAGCCGGCGCCAAAGCTCCTCCATAGACAACACTGATCGACTACACTAAACGTCAGCGCAATGGCCTCAAGGCTGGCGTCGCACGCATGGCGTAAGGGGTTTGGCGTCAATGCGCAGAGGGTCGTTTGCCCGAGCCTCCTAAACACCAGCCATTGGATGGCTTGACAGTTAGTTTGGTTGAGAGCACAAGCAATGGGAGTGTTACATTTCTGGCACGTATGGGTTTACTTCCGCTTTAATTGTCTATATTTAGAGCAAACGCCCCCATCTATTCATGTGTCTATTTTTATTTTGTTGAAAAACCACTTTAGTGTTTATTTAGTCTGTAGGAAAGTTAGAGAGTACACAAACTATGATATAGATCTTGAAATTGATCAATCCTGCTACATGAATCATCTGCTCTTACTCAACATGGCCACGGCATGATCAGTCATTGTCAATATTGATGCCAAAATTTCACAATTTCTGCTGGGGTATGCAAACTTTTGAGCATGACTGTGTATGTAGATAGAGATTTATCCCTATAGATCAGGGGTAGGGAACCTTTTTGGCTGAGAGCCATGAACGCCACATTTTTAAAATGTAATTCCGTGAGACCCATACAATATGTTTAAAACTAAATACAAGTAAATGTGTGCATTTTATGTAAGACCAACACTTTTAAAGTACAATAAGTCTCTGAATTAAACAATCAGGTGTTCTTTATTGAGGGATAAATCACAGAACAAAGAAATACGGCAAAGCTGCCAAACATGACATGACCAGTGATGAATAAAGTACTTCTTACCATTAATGCGACTTTGCTGATGGCTTTGTAGTCTGGTTGATACGTGGTGAGGTTAAGCTTCATGCAGGCATACACATCTCCCCCCCCCCCTCCCCCCCCCCCCCACTGTGATTTCCACGTCATCTCCCCCCCCCCCCCCCACTGTGATATCCATGTCACCCCCCCCCCCCACTGTGATATCCGTGTCACACCCCCCCCCACTGTGATATCCATGTCATCCCCCCCCCCCCACTGTGATATCCATGTCATCCCCCCCCCCCCCCCACTGTGATATCCATGTCATCCCCCCCCCCCCCCCCCCACTGTGATATCCATGTCACCCCCCACCCACTGTGATATCCACGTCATCCCCCCCCCCCCACCCATTGTGATTTCCACGTCATCCCCCCCCCACCCCCCCCCCCCCCCCCCACTGTGATATCCATATCATCTCCCCCCCCCCCCACTGTGATATCCATGTCATCCCCCCCCCCACTGTGATATCCATGTCATCCCCCCCCACTGTGATATCCATGTCATCCCCCCCCCCCCACTGTGATATCCATGTCATCCCCCCCCCCACTGTGATATCCATGTCATCCCCCCCCCCCCACTGTGATATCCATGTCATCCCCCCCCCCCCCCACTGTGATATCCACGTCATCTCCCCCCCCCCCCCCCTGTGATATCCACGTCATCTCCCCCCCCCCCCCACTGTGATTTCCACGTCATCTCCCCCCCCCCCCCCCCACTGTGATTTCCATATCATCTCCCCCCCCCCACTGTGATATCCATATCATCTCCCCCCCCCCCCCCACTGTGATATCCATATAATCTCCCCCCCCCCCCACTGTGATATCCATATCATCTCCCCCCCACTGTGATATCCATATCATCTCCCCCCCACTGTGATATCCACGTCAACTCCCCCCCCCCCCCCCCACTCCCCCCCCCCTGTGATATCCACGTCATCTCCCCCCACTGTGATATCCACGTCATCTCCCCCCCCCACTGTGATAGCCACGTCATCTCCCCCCCCCCACCCCCCCCTGTGATAGCCACGTCATCTCCCCCCCCCCCCCCACTGTGATATCCACGTCATCCCCCCCCACCCCCCCCCCACTGTGATATCCACGTCATCCCCCCCCCCCACCCTCCCCCCCCCCCCCACTGTGATATCCACGTCATCCCCCCCCCCACTGTGATATCCACGTCATCCCCCCCCCCCCCCCTGTGATATCCACGTCATCCCCCCCCCCCCCCACTGTGATATCCACGTCATCCCCCCCCCCCCCACTGTGATATCCACGTCATCCCCCCCCCCCCACTGTGATATCCACGTCATCCCCCCCCCCCACTGTGATATCCACGTCATCCCCCCCCCCACTGTGATATCCACGTCATCCCCCCCCCCCCACTGTGATATCCACGTCATCCCCCCCCCCACTGTGATATCCACGTCACCCCCCCCCCACTGTGATATCCACGTCACCCCCCCCCCCCACTGTGATATCCACGTCACCCCCCCCCCCCCCCCCCCCACTGTGATATCCACGTCACCCCCCCCCACTGTGATATCCACGTCACCCCCCCCCCCCCCCCAGGGCCGCTGATAGGCCAGTACAACTGGCCCCGTTGTACCGGGCCCGGCCAGCAGGGGGGCCCGGGCAACCTGAACACAGAACTAATCAATGCAAAAAAATAAAAAATAAATAAATTGTCCAGCCGAGTCATACAACAGCCGCCACTAGATCCCCCCCCCCCCCCCGGTTTCTTTTTGCGTTTTTTTTTTTTTTTTTTTTTTTAGCTCAATATCGTGGCTAGAGGGGGAGGGACTATTTTTTCTATTTCGGGCGCGGAAGAATGTCTCTACCGCGCCCGCTCCTCATACTGGCTCAAGTCCCGGCCAGCACGTCCTTCCCTGGCGCTGCGGAGTGATTCCTCTCCTCTGCTCTGTTCTTCACTCGGCCCGGCCCGAGAGAAGAAGCAGTGAGGCGAGCGGCGGCGCCGGCGGGAGAAGAAAAGGAAGAAGCAGCTGGCATTTGATTTCAATCGTTTGTGGACACCCGCACTCCAGTCCAAGCAGCAGCATGATCAGGCAGGAAGTGACTCCTCCTGGGGCCCGGCTAACACAGGTGTGTGCTTGCTTGGGGGGGGGGGGGGGGGGGGGATTCCAGATCTACTAGTACTGCAGCAGCATCTATACATTACGTCATTGGCGGCATGGGTGGCACTGTCTGCAGGTAGCACATGTGTTATGGCCCATAACGCATGTGCTGCCTGCAGACAGTGCCAACCATGCCGCCAATGCCGTAATGTGCTGCAGACAGTGCGACCCATGACGCTAATCCCAAAATGCATGTGCTTCCTGCAGAGACAGTGCCACCCATGCAGCCAGTGGCATTATGTGCTGCAGACAGTGTCACCCATGCAGCCAGTGGCATTATGTGCTGCAGACAGTGCCACCCATGCTGCCAATGGCATTATGCCATTGGCGGCATGTGTGGCACTGTCTGCAGCACAATATGGCATTGGCGGCATGGTTGGCACTGTCCGCAGGCAGCACATGCGTTATGGCATTAGCGTCATGGGTGGCATTGTCTGCAGCAAATGGCAGCATGGGTGGCACTTTCTGCAGCACAATAGGGCATTGGCGGCATGGGTGGCACTGTTTGCAGGTAGCACATGCGTTATGGCCCATAACGCATGTGCTGCCTGCAGAGACAATGCCACCCATGCCGCCAATGCCTCAAAGTGCTGCAGAGACAATGCCACCAATGCCGTAATGTGCTGCAGACCGTGCCACCCATGCTGCCAATGCCATAATGTGCTGCAGACAGTGCCACCCATGCTGCCAATGGCGTTATGCCATTGGCGGCATGGGTGGCACTGTCTGCAGCACAATATGGCATTGGCAGCATGGGTTGCACTGTCTCTGAAGTACATTATGGCATTGGCATGTCCCACTGCCAAGTCGCTGATCGCCACCATTACTAGTAAAAATAAATAAAAAATACATAAATATATCACATGTATTGTATTTGTAGATGCTATAACTTTTGTGCAAACCAATCAAGAAATGCTTTTTGAGATTTATTTTATTTATTTTTTTACAAAAGTAGCCTAAACTACTGAAGAAATGTAATTTGTTAAAAAAATTTATTGCAGAAAGTAAAAAATATACATTTTTTATTTTCAAAATTGTTTTTTTATTTATTTGTTTAGAAAAAAGAGTAAAAACCGCAGAGGTGACCAAATACCACCAAAAAAAAAAATATCACTTGTAGACAGACCTGCACTTTTTTCCAAGGCAGGGTCTGGGGAGGGGCCAGGGGTGTGGCTGAAGGAGGGACCAGGGGCGGGGCCAGGGGTGGAGCTGAAGGGGGCCCCGTCAGATTGGCTGTATGGGGCCCCATGATTTCTATCAGCGGCCCTGCCCCCCCCCCCACTGTGATATCCACGTCACCCCCCCCCCCCCCCCACTGTGATATCCACGTCACCCCCCCCCCCCCACTGTGATATCCACGTCATCCCCCCCCCCACTGTGATATCCACGTCATCCCCCCCCCCCCACTGTGATATCCACGTCATCCCCCCCCCCCCACTGTGATATCCACGTCATCCCCCCCCCCACTGTGATATCCACGTCATCTCCCCCCCACTGTGATATCCACGTCATCTCCCCCCCCCACTGTGATATCCACGTCATCTCCCCCCCACTGTGATATCCACGTCATCTCCCCCCCACTGTGATATCCACGTCATCTCCCCCCCCCACTGTGATATCCATGCCATTCTCCCCCCATCTCACCCTGCTTGCTTACCACTATTCAAGCAGGCAGATCCAGGAGCAGTTGAGGCGGGTGGTGATGATGACTTCAGCGCGCCGCTCACCTAGGCCACCACTGCGTGTACCAAGAGGGCCGCCGCTCCAGAGCTAGCCCGAAGCCACAGCCTTTCCTATGGGCTCAATCCGCGGATCGGCACACCACGCCTATAGATATAGCGTGTAAATAGTGTTGCACATGTCACCATTTTCTAGGTAAACCTATTTCTAAAGGTGATTCATTTTACTTTTTCCCTTTTTTGTCATTCCATTTTAACCCCTTCCCGACCAGCCGCAGGTTGGCTCCCCTGCATGAGCCGTCGTAGCTGTAAGTCGGCTCTTTTACGCCGCTGTAGCAGTCGTGCGCCCGCAGCATGTCCCCGGAGCCGATGCATGGGCGCGATGACCGCCGGGCACCCGCGATCGCTCGTGACAGAGCGAGAACCGGGATCTGTCAGGGGAGAGGAGAGAGATCGTGTGTTCCTACTAAGTAGGAACAATGATCTCTCTCCTCCTCTGGTCAGCCACATCCCCCCCCCCCCACAGTTAGAACACGCCTAGGGAACACATTTAACCCATTGATCACCCTGTAGTGTTAACCCCTTTCCCTGCCAGTGACATTTATACAGTAATCAGTGGCTATTTATAGCACTGATCGCTGTATACATGTCAATGGTCCCAAAAAAGTGTCAAGTGTCCAATTTGTCCGCCGCAATGTCTCAGTCCCGATAAAAAAAAAAAAAATCGCAGGTCACCGCCATTGCTAGTAAAAAAAATAATAATAAAAATTCCATAAAATCCAACCCCTATTTTGTAGACACTATAACTTTTGCGCAAACCAATATACGCTTATTGCAATTTATTTTTATTTTATTTATTTTTTAAAATATGTAGAAGAATATATATCGGCCTAAACTGATGAAGACTTTCTTTTTTTTTATTTTTTATATTATAGCAAAAATTACAAAATATTGTGTTTTTTTTTTTTTTTTTTTTTTTATTTATTTTTAATTGATCACCTCTGCGTTTTTTATTTTTTATTTTTTTTGCGCTATAAACAAAAAACAAAAAAGCGACAAATGCCACCAAAAGAAAGCTCTATTTGTTGGGGAAAGAAGGACATACATTTTGTCTGGGTACAACGTCGCACGACTGCTCAATTGTTAAAGCGACACAGTGCCGTATTGCAAAAATGGCCTGGTCAGGAAGGGGGCAAAGGCTTCTGGGGCTGAAGTGGTTAAAACCCATAACTAACTTTCTGAACTTTTTGTTTTGGTGTCTTTTACACACACACACACACACACACACACACACACACACACACACACACACACACACACACACACACACACACACACACACACACACACATTTTTTTTTTTTTATGCGTTGGAATCTTATGAATTTTTATTTTTTTTTGCTGATATTTGATACTTGTAGCCATAGGTTGTAGTCCTTAGCATTAGAAGTGCTGAGGCTATAGTGTATGTTTATATATTAGTGTGTACAGTTGTCAGATTTTAAGAGCCTCAATAAAAGTGATCTACTCACCTTGTATGTTCCCAGAGCTCAGATAATTGCTATCAAATTATATAATTGCAGACTGGAATTACAAGTGTATTTTCCTCCGGTAGTTCCCGGAACCATCAAGCAGCATTCTTCAACTGGTGACTGGAGGCCACATCCCAAGCCTTAAGTAACAGAAGCAGCTCTACTATTAATAGTCCAGGCTAAAAATAGCAGTTTCTAAATATAGAGTGCTGCTTGTGTACATTGTTGGAGCTGCTTGCTTTGGCAGGGTTCACCTCCAGAGGACTGTCTGGCAAACCGATTTGGATTATTTGAACGCGGCTGGGCGATTAGGGCATTCCGTATCATTTGCATTCTGGAGGGGGGGTCAGGCTAAAGGACGGCACGTAGACAACTTGGGCATTTAACACTTTCAGCATATTGTATGAATTTCTGTCTGTGGGGTTTCCGTGGCATTTGATTCTGTGATTACAGACTGGGAAATAAAAATGATTGACAATGCTTTACTGTACAATGATGCACTGTGAGCATAAAGAGACAGAAGTCAATGAACTGTTTAATAATGTGAAAACAATGTGTCTCCTCCCACAATGGTGAGATATCCCTGCAGTATTAAGCCCCATGCACACGAGACGCTGTTAAACGCGCGTTCAGAGGCAGTTGGACACTTTTTTTTTTCAACTGCACCTGAACGCATGCAATGTTATCCTATGTGTCCATGTACACAGTCTCGTTTTTTACAGTTTTTATGCAGTTGCGTTTAACCTCGTTTTTCCAGAAGCAAAAAAAATGTGTTCAGACACTTTGCTTTTCCACGTTTCAGACGCAAAACGCAGCTAAATGCAGGCACCTGCGTTTAGCCGCGTTTGCAAGCCTTTTTAAAGGAACCCAATTTTTTGGACCAGAAAACTCAGAAATATGATGGTAAACCATAAAAAATAATAGAAAAATGTGTTTAAAATGTCGTAATTAGTTTACATAGTTCATAGAGCGTATATACTCACTAATGCATACATGTTTGTGAAATATCCAACGGACATTCGCTGTGCCATCAACGGATGGGTCCAATATCGCCAAGCTCTGATTCTGGACCTCTCATGCAAATTTGCGACAACGTTGCTGCCTTATCAAGAGCAACATCAGGAGCATTTCCTGACATATATTCAATATGGGATCCATTTCCAAAAAAAAAAACACAGAAAGAGAGGCAAATGCAAGTGTACAACTGCTCTCCCTGCTGCTGCTGCTGCTCACTCTGATCAAAATGGCAGAAATAGTTAATACATGCTTTCTGAGCTTGGGGAGGGTCTATATGATATCTTTACAAATGCTTATAGACGCAAACGCATCTAAACGCGACATGAAAACACAGCAAAACGCGCGTTTTCAAACGCAGGTTTCTGCTTTTTAAAACATGCGTTCAGCAGAGTTTGCATCTGCTTCTCGTGTGCATGGGGCCTAAAACATGCGTTCAGCAGAGTTTGCATCTGCGCCTCGTGCGCATGGGGCCTTAGTGTCTTTGCCCCCCCCCCCCAGGGCCGGTGCTACCACTAGGCAAACTAGGCAGCTGCCTAGGATGTGGCCACAGCCGCTGGTTTACAAAGAGCTAGGCCTCTTAGTGCAGACTGTAATAATCTTTTATTTAAATAAAAAAAGATTCAAAATGTTAACTCGCAACAAGGTAAATAATAAGCTCATCCGAAAGGTATAAGTCCAGGGCGCTGTGCACGATTTCCTGGCGTGGAGCCACCAGGGTTCGCTGCCACGCTGCAGAGTTTTGCCATCTGTGGGCAGACACGTTTTTATCAGGCTATAGATGAAGAGCATATATATATATATATATATATATATGCAAGTAGCTGGTCTTGTCTAGGGTGCAAAATAGTCTAGCACCGGCCTTGCTTGCCCTTCCTACAGTGGTGAGAGCTATCCCTGCAGTATTTGTCTCTGCCCCTCCAACAGTGGGGATATTTCCATGCAGTAGGTGTCTCTCTGCTCCTCCCACAATGGTGAGCTTCCCTATGCAGTATTTGTGCCCCCCCCCCCCCCCCAACTTCCCAGCTGTTTGGCCTTGTACCAATCAGACGTGGCTGATCAGATAAGACTTGACCTACTTGTATTAATCTGTTTGTCGGGAGTATCTTGATGATTAGTGTTTTGATGGAGTTATATTTATGTTCCTGAGCACAAGACTGGTACTGCCTTTCCTATTCAGTTCATTTTAGTGCTTTGCAACCAATCGGATTTTGCCTTTCACTTTCCCATAACGCGCCTGTAGCTGTTCTGCGGCATGCTAGGACTTTTTGTTCTGGCAGTACAGGTGTCTAATTGCTCCGGGCACAATACATTAGTAATAGTGGAGGCAGCTGGTATCCTGAGCTGGCACCGATGATCAGTTGAAGTCCGCATGCTGTGTTTGGCTTGGCAAGAAGGGGCGTGGCTCCAATTATCCGGCAGCGTGTTCCTTGTTGGCTAAGCTGGGATTTCACAGCCTGGTGCAGCGCAGGAGCTGCTCATAACGTCACCGGGCCCCTCCCATGACGTCACACCATCCCTAGAGAAGTGGAATCCTGTGTTTTGCATTTCCTGTTTTTATGAATTCAATTTTAGAGCAGAGCTCATTTCCTCCAAGCGGGATTTTATAAACACACAGAGGTCACCTGTCTTGTCCATGAGCAAACATATGATGCAAGTCCTGGGAAATATTAAAAAAGCCCTTTTTGCTTCTCTTGCGTAGTCAAAAGTTCCAAATAATTTCTCTGCACAGCCCGTATGATTATTGTTAACCCTTTGCACTAGCTGGTTTCAGTTTTGTAGTGGCAGCTTCGTAAATGAAAAGGGATGAGTGGGATGTTGGTGGGCTTATACGGGGAAGTTTATCCAGGGTGGGCACACTCTGGTGTGGAAATGGTCCATGAAGGGCAGGTAGGATGGTCAGTGATTAAAAGCCCGAAGAAGCAATCTTTTGGGTGCTGTGCCAGCTGTTTAAGTAACCCATAGTGCTCTGGGAATCCTCTGTCATGTAATGTTTGTAAATAAAGGAGGGTATGGAGGAGGGATGTTAGAGGGGTTTATTCAGGGAAGCCAAACCAAGGTGGGCTCCTGGCAGTGTGGTGCCGGTCTAATGAAGAGCTGTAGAAGGTTGGCCTCCTGTAGAAAGCCTGCATATGCAAGTTTTGCATGCTCTGTCAGCTCTTTGGGTAACCCATAGTGCTCTGGGATCTCTCTGCCATGTATTGTTTGTAAATGAAGGATGTGATGGAGGGATGTTAGTGGGATTTTATTGGGAAAGCTAATCCAGGGTCAGCGCCCCCTAGTGTGTTAGTCTAGTCAAGAGCAGGTAGAAGGCTGGCCAGTGATACAAAGCCTACAGTGCAAGCTTTGTGTGCTGTCTCTTTGGGTAACCCATTTTGCTCTGGGAACTCCATTTGTAAAATGAAAAAGGGTGTGGCAGAGGGATGTTGGCAAGATTGTATGGTGAAATCTAATCACAGGGTTGAATGAATGAATGCCTTGTATAGCGCAACCTATGCGAACTGAATCGCCTCAGGGCGCTTTTTGCCACTGGTGTCCATCTGTGGTATAGTGCGGTCCTTGCCCTGTGGGGTCCCGACATGCTTACATACACATACAACATACACATATTTGGCCAATTTTATCGACAGGATCTAATTAACCTACCAGCATGTCTTTGGAGTGTGGGAGGAAACCCACGCAGGCACAGGGAGAACATGCAAACTCCAGGCAGAAGGTGTCGTAGTCGGGATTTGAACCAGCGACCCTATTACTGCTAGGTGAAAGTGCTAACCACTACACCACTGTGCTCCCCCTAGTGCACAGGTGTCAAACTGGTGGCCCTCGAGCTGTTGTGAAAATGTAAGTCGCACGAGGCATTGCCAGGCTGACCGTTACAAGCATGACTCTCTCAGGCAGAGGCATGATGGTAATTGTAGTTCTGTAACAGCTGGAGATTGATGGTCTAGTGAAGAGCAGGTAAAAGGATGGCCAGTGAATACAAAGCCTGCAGTGCAAGCTTTGTGTGCTGTGCTGTATCTTTGGGTAACCCATATTGCTCTGGGAACCCTTTTTATGTGGTGTTCATGAAACCGATTTTTTGTGTGTGTTTTTATTCATGTATTTTATTTATTGTTTGATAAAGACCGTTCTAAACAAAATGTAAAATACATAATTTAGACCCATTACTTCCTCTTTATAGTGTGCTTGTCATATAAGCTGCTTATGCTGCCCCTCTTTAAGGGAAAATTTTAGTTCCCTGACTGACACATGAATGCTTTCACTTCGACATCATCCAGAACAAGCATAGCGGTAAGGAATTCAAACACTTTTACCGCATGCTAGTTCGGGGTCAGTGATTCAAACGTTTTGTATGCTGCAGAGAAGGATTCTTCCTCTGTGTGGAAGTCGTGATCTTTCTGCAGAAGTCTCACCCGGTGTTTGACGAGTAGATAGAGAGATATTATAGCGCCATCAATTTACACATCGCTTTTCATATAATACATTCTTGACAGTCCTGGCCCTCAGGGAGCTTACAATCTAAGGTCCCAAACTGTGTAAGTAGGGAGTGATCTCTCCCAATGATCCCCATTTCGTTATTCGTACCGAAGGTCTTGAATTCACATTCATACATATACTAGGGCCAATTTAGACCGGAGCCAAGTAACCTACCAGAATGTCTTTTGGAGTGTGGGAGGAAACCTGTAAGCTTATCTTAAAGCGGTTGTATACCCGTTTTTAGTCTGTTTTTTTTTTTTTTTTTAAACTACCTGCAAGAGAAAGTCATAATGAGCTAGTATGACTAGCATACTAGCTCATTATGCATCACTTACCTTAGATCGGGGCCCCCGACGCCGTCCTCTTCTCCCCCTCCAGCCGCATCCATCTCTCCACAGATACCCTTCCGGGTATATCGCCGCTCCGGCCAATCACAGCGCCGCTGTGATTGGCCAGAGCAGCGAGGACGTCACTCCGCGCATGCGTGCGGGACACCTTAACTGCACCGTTGTCTATGGTGCGCATGCGCCGTAGACAACATTGTAAAACGTTCTTTGCAAATATCTCCTAAATCGTGTAGGTTTAGGAGATATTTCTTGTACCTACAGGTAAGCCTTAATCTAGGCTTACCTGTAGGTGCAAGTTGAATTTAAGGGTATACAACGACTTTAATGTTGTTGCTATCTTAAAGTATTGAATATTCTGGTTCCTGGGCAGGCGGCTTCTACACTGGACCTGTGCTTGTAATCGCACTGGAAGAAATGCGATTATAGGTCCAGTTCACTTCTAGTCCATTCACATTGTTCTCAAGCCCTAAGGAAAGGGTGTTTTTGGACCCCCGAAATGCATTGGCTACTCTTTCGATTGTCATCTGACGTTATTGGAATAAAGTCATATCTGGATATATTAAAAGTGATTTTAAATTTTTTTTTTTTTTTTTTACATTTTTTTAATTAACAAACCTGTTATACTTACCTGTTCTGTGCAATGGTTTTACACAAAGCAGCCCCGATCCTCCTCCTTTTTGGGTCCCCTGCTGGAGCTTATGGCTCCTCACCCCTGATAATTATCCTGATCTTTACCCAAATGCCCCCGCCTCCTCACCCCTGATAATTATCCTGATCTTTACCCAAATGCTTCTCCCTGTTACCCACCAATAAGCCAACCCTGACAACCAAGTTCCTATATACTTCAGTCATTGAAAATTTCTCTCCTCCTCCTCTTGGTATATTTTCTTGCTGCTATTAGGAGACGGCTTTCATTTCTAAAGACGGTGAAGTGAAAGTGGCCATTCGCAGTATTGCACTGCGGTAACGTTAATATGTATCGCTGTGATACTTTGCGGCTCCTCATAGCGACGTACCAATGTGTTTTGACACACACTGCCGAAAATGTTGCATGCTACTTTTTGATGATTTAAGAAGCCCTCTGAAATGGGCACATACAATAACACAGTGCAACAGTATGAATGAAGACTGCACCCTTTTTTTTTTGTTTTGTTTTGATACACCTGGAATGTATTTTTAGCATTTTTTTTTTTTTTCAGCCCAATTGACTAAAAGTCGGTTGGGCATACAAGTCTCCAGAATTTCTCTCTGCGCACACTGGGCATGGCGCACCGTGCCATTTCTTGTGTCTCCAAACTTGCAGGATGCAGATAATAAGACTGAGATCAGTTTTCAGATAAGGCCATCTAATATACTGATACTAAAATAGTTGGGAGTGGACATGTGACGTCAGTTGGGTGTGGACTGGCACTGTCAGTTGGAAGCACATTGCCAAGTGACCTCAGCCAGAAGAGGTTTGTTTTGCTCTTCAAATAAAAGTCATCTAGAAATAGGTGATGAAATCCTGCTATCTTGCGGATGTGTGTAATTTGTATGTAGGAGATCTGTGTGCGCACGGCACGTCTGCGGCCTGAGCTATACGGTGAGCCCCGCAAATCTTCCATCTTCACCCAGCGCGATCCACATAGCTTTGTCAGAACTGCATCATCGGACTATCCAATGGGACGCCTGTTTTAGGTTCTGAGATGCTGTACAGGTGCTGGGGAAAATGTGTGGCGTGGTTTAGGAGATCTAGAGACAGATGGGAGACTTCTGGTGGTACCTGCTGTTGAAGTGCAGAGCAGCCCTGATCCTCCTCCTCTCAGGTCCCCCCGCCGGCGCTCCTGGATCCTCTTACTTGCCGAGTGCCCCCACAGCAAGCCGCTTGCTAGCTTGTGCTTACACAACTCTTTAATCCCCCCCCCCCCCCCCCCATTGTTAATAAACATTGTTCACACAGGAGATGGGAGATAGAAATATGAAGTAACATTGTGTATAAATGTTGTTCAGATGGGAGATAACGATACAATGTAACATTGTTTACAATGCCTTGAAAAAGTATTTATACCCCTTGAAATTTTTCTTGATTTTGAAATGTTGCAACCAAAAACGTAGATTTATTTTGTTGGGATTTTGTGTGATGGACCAACACAAAGTGGCACAGAATTGTGAAGTGGAAGGAAAATGATAAATGGTTTTCTCAATTTTTTACAAATATCTGAAAAGTGTGGGGGGCATTTGTATTCAGCCCCCCGGAGTCAATACTTTGTAGAACCAACTGTCACTGCAATTACAGCTGCAAGTCTTTTTGGGGATGTCTCTACCAGCTTTGCACATCTAGAGAGGGACATTTTTGCCCATTCTTCTTTGCAAAAAATCTCAAGCTCTGTCAGGTTGGATGGAGAGCGTCTGTGAACAGCAATTTTCAAGTCTTGTCACAGCTTCTCAGTTGGATTTAGGTCTGGATTTTGACTGGGCCATTCTAACACATGAATATGATCTGAACCATTCCATTGTAGCTCTGGCTGTAGGTTTAGGGTCATTGTCCTGCTGGAAGGTGAACCTCAGCCCCAGTTTAAAGTCTTTTCAAGACAGGTTTTCTTCTAAGATTGCCCTGTATTTGGCTCAATCCATCTTCCCATCAACTCTTAACTAGCATTCCTGTCCCTGCTAAAGAAAAGTATCCCCACAACATGATGCTGCCACCACCATGTTTCACAGTGTGGATGGTGTGTTCAGGGTGATGTGCAGTGTTAGTTTTCTGCCACGCATAGCGTTTTTTGCTTTTAGGCCAAAAAGTTTCATTTTAGTCTCATCTGACCAGAGCACCTTCTTCCACATGTTTGCTGTGTCCCCCACATGGCTTCTCACAAACTGCAATTGGAACTTCTTCTTCTTATGGCTTTTTTTTCAACAATGTCTTTCTTTTTGCCACTCTTCCATAAAGGGCAGATTTGTGGAGAACACGACTAATATTTGTCCTGTGGACAGATTCTCCCACCTGAGCTGTGGATCTCTGCAGCTCTTCCAGAGTTACCATGGGCCTCTTGGCTTCTTCTCTGATTAATGCTCTCCTTGCCCGGCCTGTCAGTTTAGGTGGACGGCCATGTCTTGGTAGGTTTGCAGTTGTGCCATACTCTGTCCATTTCCGGATGAGTGATTGGACAGTGCTCTGTGAGATGTTCAAAGCTTGGGATATTTTTTTATAACCTAATCATGTTTTAAATTTCTCCACCTTTTTTTTATCCCTTTTTTTTTTTTTTTTTTTCCTGAATGAATGAATGATTTGTATAGCGCTGCAACTGCGAACTGAATCGCCTCGAGGCGCTTGACTGCTCTTGTTGGGATGCCATGTTTAGAAGAGGTGGGTCTTGAGTTTTTTCCTATAGGCCTGATGGTTTTCTTCCATGCGGATGTTTGGTAGAGCATTCCATAGACGTGGTCCCTGTACTACGAATCTTCTTTCTCCCTTCGATTTGTATCGGGCTTTGGGGATGAGAAGGAGATTTTGGTTTGTTGATCGAAGGCTGCGATTTGGTATGCATTTTTCTATTTTCTCACAAAGGTATTGAGGCGCATTTCTTTGTGTACATTTGTGGGTGAGGCAGAGGGTCTTGAATGTGATCCTTTTACCTTGAGCCAATGGAGCATCCCAGGGTTTCTTTCCGGTGACTAATCTTGCTGCTGTGTTTTGGACAATTTGAAGGCGCGCAATCTGGTAATACGGTAATCCTATGTACAGGGAGTTTGCATAGTCGAGACGTGAATTGATAATCGTTGCTACTACCGATTTTTTCCTTTTCCGGGATGAAGGGGATGAGTCTGCATAGCATGCGAAGGAGATGGTGGGATCCACTGATTATGGATCCTATTTGTGCCTCCATTGTCATCTCTGAATCAAAGATGACTCCGAGGCTTTTGGCTTTGTTGCTTGGAAGGATGGTCTGTCCCAAGATGGTTGGTGGTGTCCAAGGGGTCTTTGTCTTTTTCCTTTGGTTTGCGTCGAGGAGCAGTAATTCTGTTTTTGATCCATTTAGGTGAGGGAGCTAGTGGTCATCGATCAATGCGAGACATTTTCCTAGTTCCTGGTATTGGTCTTTTTGTCCGGTGATCCGGAATTAGTTAAGTGTCCTCCGCGTATGAGTGGTAGCATAGATCCAATTTGCTAATTTTGAAGAGTGGTCGGATGTAAATGTTGAACAGTACTGGTGACCATGGTGATCCTTGAGGGACTCCATAAGTGATTGCCCCGGGTTTCCGAAGTGAAGGCTCCTAGTTTCACTGTTTGTGACCGGTTTCCTAAGAAGGAAGCGAACCATGGCAGATCTCCATCTGTAACTCCTGCCACTTCCTTGAGGCGGCTGAGAAGCATGTTGTGGTCCACTGTGTCGAACGCCGCACTGAGATCCAGCAATACCAGAAGACACGATTCTCCTCTCCATTTTTTGTCATTTTTTACTCAACGTTTTTGCCCATATGGGAGTATTGTTTAACCCCTTTTGACACACTAATATGGTAGGTGGCACCTTGAGGGTCTGATAATCTTAGTGTATCAACTTTATCCCTGACCTGTCTGGTGTGTTCCTTGGACTTCATGATGCTGTTTGTTCACTAAGGTTCTCTAACAAACCTCTAAGGGCTTCACAGAACAGCTGTATTTATACTGAGATTAAATTGCACACAGGTGAACACTTATTATTAATTAGGTGACTTTTGAAGGCAATCGGTTCCACTAGATTTTAGTTATGGGTATCAGAGTAAAGGGGGCTGAATACAAATGCACGCCACACTTTTCAAATAATGGTCAAAATATTTGAAAACTATTTATAATTTTCCTGCCACTTTGTGTTGGTCTATCTCATATATAAAATCCCAATAAAATACATTTACGTTTTTGGCTGCAACATGAGAAAATGTGGAGTTTCAAAGGGTATGAATACTTTTTTCAAGGCACTGTATAAACATTGATCAGACATTTTTGATGCGGTTTTTGAGTCGCATGACCTGTGAAAAACACACCATAAGCACGGTAAAATCATGTGCTTTTTTGGCGCCATTCTCTGCACCTTTTCCTTTATCAGCAAAATGCGGAAAAATATATTTTTTCAGAAACTGAAATTTTGGTGCATCTCTAAAAATGTACCTGTGATGCATTTTTTGAGTCGCATGACCTATGAAAAACGCTATAAGCAAGGTAAAATCACGGGTGCTTTTGGCAGCCATTATCGGCACTTTTTTTTTTTTGGCACAACAATGAAAATCCTATTGTCCCCCGTGTTGTTTTTTTTTTTTTTTTTTTTTTTATAATTTTGTGCAGTGAAATCAGAGTAATGCCTCGTACACACGTACGGACTTTTGCCGGCGGACCTAAGTCCAGCGGACAATCCGCTGGACTTTCCGGCTAGGTCCGCTGGACTTTCCGAGGGTGTGGACTTGCCCACACACGCACGGACTTGTCCAGCGGATAATCCGCCGGCCAAAAGTCCGCGGGACTTTTGAAAATGAACGGACTTGCCCACACACGGAGCAGTCCGTTCATTTCGAACGTAACTTCAGGTTACGTAGCTAGCGTAGGCAGAAAATGCCGCCGCGCTAGCTCCGTGACCTGGCATGGATTTAAAGGGAATCCCCACGCCGAAAAAACGGCGTGAGGGTTCCCCCCAAATCCATGTCAGACCCTCATCCGAGCACGCAGCCTGGCAGGCCAGGAAAGGGGTGGGGACGAACGAGCGCCCCCCCCCCCCTCCTGAGCCGTACCAGGCCGCGTGCCCTCAACATGGGGGGTGCCCTGGGGAAAGGGGGCCGTGCGGCCCCCCCACCCCAAAGCACCTTGTCCCCATGTTGATGAGGACAAGGGCCTCTTCCCGACAACCCTGGCCGTTGGTTGTCGGGGTCTGCGGGCGGGGGCTTATCGGAATCTGGGAACCCCCTTTAATAAGGGGGCCCCCAGATACCGGCCCCCCACCCTATGTGAATGAGTATGGGGGTACGATGTACCCCTACCCATTCACCTAAGGTGTAAAATGTAAAGTAAAAAAAAACACCCACACTTTTGAAAAAATAGTTTATTGCACTGCTCCGGGGGTCTTCTTCCGTCTTGGGGGTCTTCTCGCCGGACTCCCCCGCCATTTACCAAGCTCTTTTACCGAGCGAGGGGAGTCCGGCTACCTTCTTCGTCGTCGCCGCCGCCGTCTGGGGGTCTCGATCCGCCTTCGGGGGTCTTCTTCCGTCTTGGGGGTCTTCTCGCCGGACTCCTCCCCTCTCTTCTGCTCTTTTACCTAGCTCTTTCACGAGGGGAGGTGTCCGGCTACCTTCTTCGTCGTCGCCGCCGTCGTCTGGGGGTCTCGATCCGCCTTCGGGGGTCTTCCGGGGGTCTCTTCTGTTCTTGCGGCGGTCGTCGTCTTCCGCGCCGCCGGCGCCTTGTCCTTCTTCTTGTCCTTCTTGTTCTTCTTGTTCTTCTTCTTCTTCCGATGTTGACCCGACGCTCTCTCTGCCCGGAATGCCTGTGCCGCTCTGAGCTCGGACTTATATAGGGACATGGGCGACAGGGTCACATGCACATGTCACATGGTGACCCCGCCCCCTTGTGTTGTCACAGTCCCGGAGGATGCTGGGACTGTGACATCGCAAGGGGCGGGGTCACCATGTGACATGTGCATGTGACCCTGTCGCCCATGTCCCTATATAAGTCCGAGCTCAGAGCGGCACAGGCATTCCGGGCAGAGAGAGAGCGTCGGGTCAACATCGGAAGAAGAAGAAGAACAAGAAGAACAAGAAGGACAAGAAGAAGGACAAGGCGCCGGCGGCGCGGAAGACGACGACCGCCGCAAGAACAGAAGAGACCCCCGGAAGACCCCCGAAGGCGGATCGAGACCCCCAGACGACGGTGGCGACGACGAAGAAGGTAGCCGGACACCTCCCCTCGTGAAAGAGCTAGGTAAAAGAGCAGAAGAGAGGGGAGGAGTCCGGCGAGAAGACCCCCAAGACGGAAGAAGACCCCCGAAGGCGGATCGAGACCCCCAGACGGCGGCGACGACGAAGAAGGTAGCCGGACTCCCCTCGCTCGGTAAAAGAGCTTGGTAAATGGCGGGGAGTCCGGCGAGAAGACCCCCAAGACGGAAGAAGACCCCCGGAGCAGTGCAATAAACTATTTTTTCAAAAGTGTGGGTGTTTTTTTTTTTACTTTACATTTTACACCTTAGGTGAATGGGTAGGGGTACATCGTACCCCATACTCATTCACATAGGGTGGGGGGCCGGTATCTGGGGGCCCCCTTATTAAAGGGGGTTCCCAGATTCCGATAAGCCCCCGCCCGCAGACCCCGACAACCAACGGCCAGGGTTGTCGGGAAGAGGCCCTTGTCCTCATCAACATGGGGACAAGGTGCTTTGGGGTGGGGGGGGCCGCACGGCCCCCCTTTCCCCAGGGCACCCCCCATGTTGAGGGCACGCGGCCTGGTACGGCTCAGGAGGGGGGGGGGCGCTCGTTCGTCCCCACCCCTTTCCTGGCCTGCCAGGCTGCGTGCTCGGATGAGGTCTGACATGGATTTGGGGGGAACCCTCACGCCGTTTTTTCGGCGTGGGGATTCCCTTTAAATCCATGCCAGGTCACGGAGCTAGCGCGGCGGCATTTACTGCCTACGCTAGCTACGTAACCTGAAGTCACGTGCTAAATGAACGGACTTGCCGATGAGCGGCAAGTCCGTTCATTTCAAAAGTCCCGCGGACTTGCCCACTAACGGCGGGATTGTCCGCTGGACTTCCAAGTCCAGCGGATAATTTGAGAACAAAACCTGAAACTTAGTCCGCCGTACTTTGGCGCCAAAAAGTCCGCCGGCGCCCACACACGAGGGGATTATCCTCTGGACTTCAGTCCAGAGGATAATCCCGCGGGATTGTCCCTTCGTGTGTACGCGGCCTAAGCCATATCAGTCCATTAGAGCAGCCGATACAATTGTTGAAGACAGAAGGGAAGGCCGGAGGTCAGCTTTATTGCACACAGGTCATAAATGACAGCATTTGAATCTAATACAAAGCGGAGGAATTTCCTGTTACTGCTAATTGATGCTAAAAATAGCCCAGAGATGGAAATTTCCTGGAACAATTCCCCAGAAGCCGTTATGTTATGGGGCTGTTCTTTCCTCTTCCTTCAAACGGTCGTTGATCCTTCTGATCTCTCTGTAGCGGTGATGTCATAGGCGATGTACATTTCCCAATTTAGTGATCTTTTGATACGAGTGTCACTGACACATGGGACAGAGAATTCCACCCAGCACAGAGGACACGAGAAGGTCTCCAGGAAAATAATCCTGTGATTTATACTTGGTGCCGGGAAACTGACACTCTCTCCAACAGAGGAGAAGGAAATAAGAGCCATTTTAATGTACCTTGGATCCTTAGCCACTTAAAGTGGAGTTCCACCCACTTTTACAACTCTTCAGCATCCCTCACTAAACTGTGCACTGTAAACAAATTGGATATTTTTTTATTTTTTTTTCAGCACAGACTGTATATCTGCTGTGTTAATTTTTCACTTCCTCCTCCCTGGCCGCGGCCCATCGCATCATTTCCTGTTTGCAATGCCTCCTGGGAAGGGGCAGCAACTTCCTCTCAAACTGCCATTACTATGGAAACCTGACCTGAAACCTATTACACTGCTTATGCTGCACTGAGCATGTACGAGATCTGCAAGGATGAGATCCAGGAAGAAATACAGTCTGACTTCAGATGCCCACACTTAAGATGGCCACGGCCTGCTGCAAGTTTATAAAATAACAAACTACTGCTAAAAACTAACAAAACAGACCTTAGTTTACAGACTAACTTTACTAGAATACATTAAGCTTGTGTATTATAGGGGTATTTTTATTTAAAAAGTCTAATTTCGGCCGGAACACCACTTTAAGCCCCGGACCATTTTGCTGGCCAAAGACCAGAGCACTTTTTGCGATTCGGCACTGTGACGCTTTAACTGACAATTGCGCGGTCGTGCGACGTGGCTCCCAAATAAAATCAATGTCCTTTTTTTCCCCCACAAATACAGCTTTCTTTTGGTGGTAATTGGTCACCTCTGCGGTTTTTATTTTTTGCGCTATAAACAAAAATAGTGCCATGATTTTGATAAAAACACATTATTTTTTGCTATAATATCCCCCTAAAATATATAAAAAAATCTATATATTTTTCCTCAGTTTAGGCCAATACGTATTCTACATATTTTTAGTAAAAAATCGCAATAAGTGTTTGATTTGCACAAAAGTTATAGCGTCTACAAAATAGTATTTTATAGCATTTTTGTGTTTTTTGTTTTTTTTTTATCTATCGTGACTGGGACATTATGGCGGGCACATCGGACAATTTTGACACATTTTTGGGACCATTGTCATTTTTACAGTGATCGGTGCTATAAAATTGCACTCATTACTGTAAAAATGACACTAGCCGTGAAGGGGTTAAGTGTGTCCTAGGCAGTGATTCTAACTGTTAAGGGGGCGTGGCTACATGTGACACATCACTGATCATAGCTCCTGATCACAGGGAGCTATAATCGGTGTCCTGTCACTAGGCAGAATGGGGAGATGCTTGTTTACATTAATTAGCATCTCCCCATTCTTCTGCTCCGTGAGACGATCGCGGGTATCCCTTTGGACATAAAGTCCGTGGGACCCGCGATCCTACTCACGGAGCTCGCAGCAGGGTCGCGCGTGTCGGCGGCACGCACTTGACCACACGGCGGAAAATTCAAAGGGACGTCCCTGTACGCCCATTTGCCCAGCCATGCCATTCTGCTGCCGTAAATGTACATGCGGCGGTCGGCAAGTGGTTAAAGGGGAATTCCAGCCACAAAACGTTTAATTTCAATATATTCCTTTGCCGCAAATGTATTTACAATTACAGATTTTTACCCTGTAAAAGTAGAGGTGACCTCATCACTATGCTGTACAGAGCAGAGCTGTGGGAGGGGCACCATCAGGCTCCACCCACTGCTAAAAGCTACAGTTGGGGTGGAGACCAGACCAGTCACCCTGCACAAGGTGAGAGGGGAGCAGTGAGCGGTCTTTATTACAGGAAGTCTCACATTGGATTACTGCACAGAGTTATAAGAAATGCACAAAGCACACAGATTCAAGAAGCATATGAGGAATGGGTTTAGTTATTTACCCAGAGTTCTGCTTTAAAGCTAAATCCCAGGCAGATGTAAAAGACACGCATGATTACAGCTTTGCAGTACTTTATTAAATGCATTTTTAACAGCAGCATTGTAAATGCCTGCAAGGGACCTAGTATCAGCCTTTTAAAGTCTGTGTACAACAGAGCTCACGGAAAATGGGGAAGAAGCAGCACCAGGGGCCAGGAAGGTGCACTTAAAGTGTTAAACCCACAACAGTAAAATCAGACTATTTATGCAGTAAAGCATGCTTGTTAGTAAAGTAAAAAAAAAGTAAATCGATTTGAATCGAGTTGAGAGGTCAAATCGATTCAAATTTTTAGCAAATTATTTTTTATATTTTGTTTCACCAGGACCGTCGCTGACACCGCGCCGGTTCTGATGAGCTGCGGGCAGAAGTTTTTAAACGAGGCCGCGGCTTCGGCCTAGTCCGCAAAGCCGGACACCACGAACTAGGCCGAAGCCTTGCCTAAAAACTTCTGCCCGCAGCTCCTCAGGAACGGCGCGGTGTCCATCAAAAAAAAAAAAAAAAACTTGATTCGAATTGTGAATTGTTCTTTTTTTTTTTTTTTTTTTTTGGCGAAAATCGCACAGTTCTACTTGTTAGTGACTGTGGAACCAAAGGGGGGTTAACCCACTGCATTGTGTAGAATGGCTGTTTGATCCTGTCTTCTCTCATCCTCCCCTTATTCCACTGTCCCTAATCCATCTGCTGATGGTACAGAGCGTTGAAGGCACTCTGCATATGCTCAGTTTGGTTTGTATTGCTAGAGGTTTCTCTTTTCTTGGGCTGGTGCATGTAATCAGCACAGGGCCAATCAGCGCTGTCCAGACAGAGGGTCCTGCAGCATCCATAGAATAGTCAGGGTGAAATGAAAACGCCTCCAAGTTTTAACCAGACACTGATAGACCTAACAAGACTGCTATATACCTCCTGATGAGAAAAGGTATTTTGCAGTTTATATTTACTAAAATAGTTGCATTTGCATGTTCTGGGTACTGTAGGAGACCCGATGTAGTGAATGCAGGGTCCTAAGTTTAGTAATACTTTAAGTGCAAGGCATATGTTGATAGAGGGAGAGAGCAGAGCGACATTGAGACAAGCTCACCAGTGTCCTGTTTTACTTCCCTTCTCCAGTCAGAGTGAGGATGGGGACCTGTAAGTGAAAGTGAACCTGCAGCAGAGAAGGCTCTGCTCACCACCCCCTGTATCACCCTGGACAAAAAAAGTATATGATCTCCTGCTGATTTTGTACGTTTGCCCACTGACCAAGAAATGATCAGTCTATAATTTTAGTGGTAGTTTTTATTTTAACAGTGAGACAGAATAACAAATCCAGAAAAACGCATTTCAAAAATGTTTTACAAGTTGATTTGCATTTTAATGAGAGAAATAAGAAATCTTAGATTCCCTATCAAACGACAAGATTTCTGGCTCCCCGGTGTCTTCTATACAAGTAACAAGCTAAGATTAGAAGCACTCTTAAAGGGAGTGCTCCTAATCTGAGCTTGTTGACTTTAAAAAAGACACCTGTCCACAGAAGCAATCAATCGGATTCCAATCTCTCCATCATGGCCAAGACCAAAGAGCTGTCCAAGGATGTCGGGGGCAAGATTGTAGAGCTACACAAGGCTGGAATGGGCTACAAGACCATCGCCAAGCAGCTTGGTGAGAGGGTGACAACAGTTGGTGAGATTTATTGGCAAATAAAAGAAATACAAAATAACTGTCAATCTCCCTCAGTCTGGGGCTCCATACAGGATCTCCCCTCATGGAGTTTCAATGATCAGGAGAACGGTGAGGAATCAGCCCAGAACTGCACGGGAGAATCTTGTCAATGATCTCAAGGCAGCTGGAACCATATTCACCAAGAAAACAATTGGTAACACACTACGCCATGAAGGACTGAAATCCTGCAGCACCCGCATGGTCCCCCTGCTCAAGAAAGCACCTGTACAGCCCATCTGAAGCTTGATAATAAACATTTGAATGATTCAGAGGAGAACTGGGTGAAAGTGTTGTGGTCAGATGAGACCAAAATCGAGTTCTTTAGCATCAACTCAACTCGCCGTGTTTGGAGTAGGAGGAATTCTACCTATAACGCCAAGAACACCATCTCTACCATCAAACATGGAGGTGGAAACATTATGCTTTGGGGGTGTTTTTCTGCTAAGAAGACAGGACAACTTCACCGCATCGAAGGCATGATGGACGGGGCCATGTACCATCAAATCTTGGGTGAGAACCTCCTTCCCTCATCCAGGGCATTGAAAATTGGGTCATGGATGGGTATTCCAGCATGACCATGACCCAAAACACACTGCCAAGGCAACAAAGAAGTGGCTCAAGAAGATGCACATTAAGGTCCTTAGGTGGCCTAGCCAGTCTCCAGACTTTATTCCCATAGAAAATATGGAGGGAGCTGAAGGGTCGAGTTTCCAAATGACTTGGAGAGGATCTGCAAAATCCCTCCTGAGATTACCAACAAGGGTTTTGCCACCAAGTACTAAGTCATGTTTTGCGAAGGGGTCAAATAACTTATTTCACTCATTAAATCCCAATCAATTTTTTTTTTGTTTTTTTTTTTTTTAAATGCGCATTACTGGATTTTTGTTTTTCTGTGTCTCACTGTTAAAATAAACCCACCATTAAAATTATAGACGGATCATTTCTTTGTCAGTGGGCAAATGTACAAAATCAGCAGGGAAATCAAATACTTTGTTTTCCCCTCACTGTATATATCTGTTCCTTATACTGGTATATCTGTCTATCCTTTTATCTATCTTTGTGGTTTCTCTGTTTTTTCTTTGGCATTTCTTTTCTCACTTCTGTGTATTCATCCATCTGTAATTCTGTTTTTCTAGCTTGTAACTGTAATTTCTCACTTTCTCTATCCGTCTATCTTATTGTCTGTTGATCTTTGCTCTGTGTGAAGTGTAGGGACTTCTCTGTCTCAGTGAGGTCCCTATCTCTGGACATGTGGCCCGGGTGCAGGGAGTTAATCCAGCATATTAGAAGTTGAGCATTGTCTATGTACAGGTGCGGTGTGCTGACATTGTTCAGAAAGAATAATGTGCCTGTGGTAACATATACTAACTGTGAAATTGCTCCTCATACCTGAGTGATTCAATGGCAGCAGCTCTGTATAGATTTCTGCACAGCACATGCCTTTGGTGATGTGTCCAGAAATGTACAGGAGGAAATTTGCTGAGGATGAGAGCAAAGCTGCAGGAGGTCTCTTCCAACCACTGACACCAATGATCCTGGCTATCTGTAAGGGGGGAGGGGATCCTTCCTACTGGCCACCATTATAAGGAGCATTCTTCGCGCAGCCCGCCAATGTATGGGGCATTCTTCGCGCAGCCCGCCACTGTATGGGGCATTCTTCGCGCAGCCCGCCACTGTATGGGGCATTCTTCGCACAGCCCGCCAATGTATGGGGCATTCTTCGCGCAGCCCGCCAATGTATGGGGCATTCTTCCCGCAGCCCGCCAATGTATGGGGCATTCTTCGCGCAGCCCGGGGGCCCGCGCAAATGTATGGGGCATTCTTCCCGCAGCCCGCCAATGTATGGGGCATTCTTCGCGCAGCCCGCCAATGTATGGGGCATTCTTCGCGCAGCCCGCCAATGTATGGGGCATTCTTCCCGCAGCCCGCCAATGTATGGGGCATTCTTCGCGCAGCCCGCCAATGTATGGGGCATTCTTCGCGCAGCCCGCCAATGTATGGGGCATTCCCTTTCCCACCAAACACCACAATGTGCCATGACCTGTGAGTGTTGTAATTATTGGGTGCGGTGGGGGGCGTGGATGGTCCCTGAAACCGGAAAGATATTTCTAGGGTTCCACCAATTTTAAAAAGGTTGAGAGGCTTCTTTAGATGCACACTTATCTAGGGATGCCAAGGCTGCAGCTTTCATGTATTTCCATGTACAGATGGAACAGTAAGGGCACTTTAACTGGAAGCACAGCAGGCCTGGCGGAATAAAAGACTGTGTAATTTACACACCTGCCTGCTTTACCTGTTTGTATTAGGAGATAAGTATTTAGAAATGGCACTTTTTCTTTGCCAAACAATACAAACATGACCTCCACCTTCGTACAGACAATCTGAGCCCTAGTCTGCATGTAATCACACACTTAATGTGAGCCTGTCATTAACTTCACATCTCCATGAATAAATCCCTGATGTGCCACAATATATGGTAACGGTATTATTTTTTCTGAAAAGCTCCACCTTTTATCGTTAAATGGCCTTCCTTGAGCTCCAGCCAATGACTTTACCCAATAGCAGAAAAAGCTGGTTTTGTTATTTTCTCTTCTAACCGGTTCAGCTCTTTAGATGTACTATGTACGTCCAAAGAGTGAGGGGTTAAGTTTACTCTTCCAACGGTCCCTCGCCAGTGCTGGCAAATTCTTCTCTGAGACAACGGTTTCCGGCCACCTTGGTTGGTGCGGCATGGCGACACTCCTGTGCATGCGCAGAAGGCCATCATTCTGGCACTGAGACCGACTCAGTGCTTTATCTCCTCTGCCCAGAATGAAACTGGAACAGATGATTATTTTGTCTTATGGTTTCAGAGTAGTCAGTCCCAGGCTGTAATAGATCTGTGCACGGTTAGGGGAGACATTGGAGGCCATTGGATCCCCAAGGTTTCCATAAAGAGTATCTGTACTCTGCCCAATGCTATTCCATGGGGGTTTGTAACCCCTTGTGATGGCGATAAAGTTAAGTACTAAAATAAATTGGAGGTTAAAAAAACTCTCCCGCAAATGCACGTGTATGTAAACCATAATCACAATACACATGGGTTATCACCTCGACCGTCAGAGTGAGAGCCAGTGCTTGCAAAAGTGGTTGTAAACCAAAAATAATCCTGTTCCTTTTTAAAGCAGGATGTACAGCATAGTGCTTCTGCTGTGTAATTTGTCCCTCTCTATGCTGTAAATTACCTGGTTGATCCTGCCTGTTCCTGTGTCCCACGATAATCTTGGCTGCTGATCTGATACTGTGGTCCGTTTACGTGCCAACGTCATCCCGCTGCGCTCCCTCTACCCCTCCCTCCCTGCCTGTTAGCTTGGGGGGGGGGTGTGTCATCTCCTCCCGTGGCTGTAAAATCACGAATCCTGGCATCCCCTCTGTTACAGGAAGATATACTGTGCAGTGCCTGTTTAAAAAAAATTTATGGACCGAAATGCCTTATTTTGGAGCGGCGCTGTGCGGTCACGTGACCTCCCGCTACTCGCCTCCCATCTGACATCAGAGGGGAATCTCCGTCCCTCCCATTGTAGTCCTTGGATCTGGGAGGGAGAGCGCCGGGCGGTCATGTGACCACACAGTGGTGCTGTAAAAAAAAGGTACTTTGCTGAATAATTTTTAAAAATGCGTACACTGCACAGTACATCTTCCTGTAATAGAGGGGATTCCAGGATTTGTGATTAGTGACTTTACAACCACTTTAACTCTAAACTGATGAGCTGTAAACCTTTTTAAAGCGTTCCCTATGGAGATTTTTGGGTGCCCTTCTTTTTTTATGATATCGTAAGCGCATGCTATTAAGTTTTGGCATGATATATGGTATATATATTCTCAACTTTTATATTTTACCAAAATATTGGGTAATGTGTGTATTTGCACTAAAAAAATTTTTTTTTTAATTTCATTTATAATTTTTTCCTGAATTTATGCAATTCATAAACGGCTGCGCAAATATCGTGGAACATAAAAAAAATTACAACTACTATCTTTTTGTTCTAAAGGTACTCTGCTTTCAGAAAATGTATAATGGTCTGGGCACAGGTATGTGCACACCTGATCACCCTGTGTGGCGTGCATTGCCCTTGATTAGACCCTTGATATTTTACCAACTTCACTAGCTGGGCTCCTAAACAAAATTGTAAAAAATAAAATTGTTGAAAATAAAAGTAAAAACCACTCACACCAATCTCTGCCCTAATGACACCGTCCAATGCTCTATTGACCCCGTCGGTGTATACACATACACACACACACACACACACACACACACACACACACACACACACACACACACACACACACACACACACACACACACACACACACACACACGTTTGAGCTTTGGGGTGCACACCCTAATGCAATAGGCTCTGCACACTTATGGTTCTGGGGTTTTAGGTCATTTTATAGCCAATAATGCAGATTTTTACATGCAACACAAAAAGTGTCTTATGCTGAAGTGGTTAATGAGTTGTGTTTGGCTGGAGTTCTGCATTTACATGTTTGAGAGAGGGAGCATGGATAAAGTAGAAGTAGACGGTTCCCCATAGGAATGATCATCTTTTTAGATCCAGTCCATTTCCTGGGTCATCGTAACTTCCCAGTTCTCTATCTGTTTGGAGCTCTTTTTTTTTATAACTGGAAATGTCGATTTATGTCACCTATTCAATATAATATTGTTTTATTACTGAAGAGTGGAACACAGTGGAGATGTTTTTGATACGTTGAAATGTCTCCATGGCAACTATTTGAACCCTTTTGCTGCCATAGCCGTTCGTTTTATTTTAACAAAAAAATAAAAAAAGTTTAGGCCTAACGTTTATATAACCCCCCCACCCCAAACATTATGTACCGTATTTTCTGAAAGCAGACACCCTGGAGAATAAAATGTTGGTAGTTCTATTTTTTGAATTCACACGATATCAGCACAACAGTATGTGAAACGCAAAATTTCAGTAAAGAATACACGTAGTTTATTTTAGTGCATACAAACCCAACCTGTAGAAAAATGTAAAATAATGCATTTGGGTGGCAAAAGCATGAATGCAATCTATACGCTGGGGGGGGGGGGGGGGGGGGGGGGGGGGGGGGGGGAGAACCTCTGGGGGAATCTAGGATGGAAAAGGACCTGGGGGGTCCTAGTAGATTATAGGCTCAGCAATGGCATGCAATGCCAAGCTGCTGCTAACAGAATATTGGCATGCATTAAAAAAGGGATTCACTCCAGAGATAAAACAACATTGTTTTTGAGGGGATTTGAAGTGTTTAGGTTTAATTTTTTTTCCATAAAGATTTTATTGTGTATTTCAAAATAAGTGCAACATAGTGTAACAGGATAACAATGTAACAAAATGGGTGACTGGTTCCATTACAAATTATACCAAGCAAAAATTCACATGTTCTGAGTATAATAATTATCTAGTAAACACTCCAGATCCAAGTATATTTTATTTCCCCCTTAATGAGAGAGAATTTGGTTAATACCTAGAGTGTATGTGTTCCTCAGGACCCTAATAACTCCTTTCAAGATAATTTAGTACTATAACAGTTTTCCCGCAACCATCTGATGGGGCATAAATATATTGGATCGAATTTACCCACTTGTCCTCTTCTAGCTTCAGGGACATGGTAGTTTAGGTTTAATTTTATTTTTTTTCACTTATTTCCTTTTTATTAAACCTTTTTTTTAAATCGCTTTATTTATTTATTTTTGGTGACAGGTTCTCTTTTAATGAGACATCAGGGATCCAAAAGACCCCTAATGTCTTGCCTGTACTCCTGCAAAGATTATGGAGCACAAATCTTTCTCGTATAGCTTCTTCCTCATCCATACAGGCTAGGGAAAGTGACACCAAGACCCACAAGTGACATGTTGCTTCTGGGTCATTAGCAGGAAGTGCATATCAGCAAATGGATGTAGAACACCACATATTGGGGTGTGGGGGAAGCACTAACCAGGAAGTGTGTAAAATCTGTTAAGTCGGCTGCCAGATGCAAGCGACTGAGCAGCTATATAGCCTCCAGATCACTTCCACATACCCTGGCAACAATCTGTCTCAAGTCCCCCTCCCCAACAAGCTACATGCTCCCATTGGCAGACCTGGGACTGGCATGGTGGGTTCTGCCAGGTAAAGGGGAGGAAGATTTCCTCCCCTTCCCACTAAGACCATGGGAGCAACAGGTAAAACATAATTTCCAGTTGTCGCTTTTCCCTAGCCAGTCTTACCAGTGAAGAAGCTAATGGCGCTTGGTCTGCACTCCATTAACTTCAGTATAGGGCAGGTGAAACCTCAGGGGTCTAAATCAGTGGTTCTCAACCTCAGTCCTCAATTACCCCCAAATAAAAGAAGGAGAGAGAGACGGCGCCCTCTAAGTGCAGCAAGTTAAAAACGATTTAATGTAAAAAGAGGATTAAGAACACTCACACTTTAACAGTGTCATAAAGGCATATCTGTGGTTTAGATGGTCTTCCGTTTTTGGATCCCGGATAGGTGGATGTCATCAAGGCAGCTATCAGGTGTAATCGTCCTGTGTTGTCCAGTACAGATCCGGTGGCGCTGTGGGTTCTCGGTGCCTCCGGATGTCAGGACAGCAGGCTGTGCGGACAGTGAATAGCTGGGTGTTGAGCGGCGACGTTGTTGCAGCGAACACTTCCGGGTACGGGTCAGGTGGGCGGCGCTTCGGGGCATGCATGCCCCTTCATCAGGCTTCATCAGAAGCCTGATGAAGGGGCATGCATGCCCCGAAGCGCCGCCCACCTGACCCGTACCCGGAAGTGTTCGCTGCAACAACGTCGCCGCTCAACACCCAGCTATTCACTGTCCGCACAGCCTGCTGTCCTGACATCCGGAGGCACCGAGAACCCACAGCGCCACCGGATCTGTACTGGACAACACAGGACGATTACACCTGATAGCTGCCTTGATGACATCCACCTATCCGGGATCCAAAAACGGAAGACCATCTAAACCACAGATATGCCTTTATGACACTGTTAAAGTGTGAGTGTTCTTAATCCTCTTTTTACATTAAATCGTTTTTAACTTGCTGCACTTAGAGGGCGCCGTCTCTCTCTCCTTCTTTTATTTTATTTCAGAAGCTCCTTCTTGCTTTTATGGACTGGCAGCCCCCTCATGCCCAGCAAATATGTTTTAAATCCCAGTATGTGTACCTGGACTAATATTTAATTCTTGTACTAACACATACGTTATTTTCCCCTTCACCAAGATTTACCGTTTCCCCCCCCCCCCCCCCACAGCCATATGCTAGATGTATTGTAAAAGCTATTTACCTATGTGCGCCATACAAATCCCCATTGTTTGTCTCAATTACCCCCAACAGGCCAACTTTGCAGGTTTTCCTTTTACTTTTCACAGCTGCTTTAAATCAATATCAATGACATTGTATTGCTAAGAGTTATTTTATCTAAGGGATTTTCCCAAAACCTGTCCAGTTGGGGGTACTTGAGGACTGAGGTTGAGAACCACTGGTCTAAATGACCTCTGATGTCTCATTTAAAGAGAACCTGTCACCAAAAAAAGGAATAGGGGAATTTTTGGTCAGGAGAACATTTAGGTTACTGAAGTTTGTCACAGGTGTTTGCAATTTGAAGACTTGAGATGTTGGGTATCTCTTTGGTACAACCGCATCTTTTATATTTTACAAAAATTAGGCAATATGTTTTTTGTTTGGGTGCCCCAAAATTAATTTTAGTGTATTTTTTATTTTTTCCTGATAAACTGTTGCACAAATATTGTGTGACGTAAAAAAAAAAGAAATAGAACTACCTCCTATTGTATTGTCTGCTTAAAAAAATATATAATCTTTGGGAGGGTGTTTAAGTAATCTTGAGGTTTAAAATGATTTTTTTTTAAACGTGTATGCAGCTTTGGTAGCAAAAGGGTTAAAGGAAAGAAATGACGCTGCCTCTTTAAGTTATTATTTACAAGCAGCGGCTGTGGAAGTGTTATTATTTTTTCCAGTGCCCTGAGGGCGAGGAGCTTACGTGATGGAATGTTGAGGAATGCATGTCACTTGTAAGAGTGGAAATTCACAATCCTCTCTGCTGATGTTACCACAGGGATGGATGGCCAGCCGGACAAGAGCGCTATGCAAATACAGGGCAGGTCGCCGGGATTACGCAAAGGACAGAGCGAGCAAATGTAGCAATGATCAACTCGGATCAATTACATTTCCTGATTTTATACGTCAACTTCCTATACCAACGTCACACCTTCCACTATCTCTACTTATTCTCTTAACTTTCCTGCTCCCACTTTACAGCACTTGTGATGTACGTGTGTGTAATAAATAAATATATATAATAAATAAATATATATATATATATATATATATATATATATATATATATATATATATATATATATATATAAATAATATATAAAAACATTTTTAGTGTTCAGAATTTAAAAAGCAAAAATTCATTCCAAATTTTTTATTTATTGTATTTATTTATTTTAATTTTTTTCTGTTCTAATGTGCAAACAAACACAAAAATTCTATCAGTTGAAATAGTAAAATAAAATCATCAAATTTGTCATGGTTCCAATTCTATTTAGTTAAAATTCATGTCCCCAAAGTATTCTCATTTTATTCTTATGGAAGTGGCAAAATCCATTGAGCCATTGATTTTTTTTTTTTTTTTTTTTTTTTTTTTTCCCCCCCCCAATATTTTGTGTCTCTGTCCCTCCCACAATGGTGAGATTTCCTCCTGCAGTAGTTTGCGGCTCTGCCCCTCCCACAATAGTGAGATTTTCCCCTAGTGTTGTGTCTGTCCCCTCTCACAATGGTGATGATTTTGCCCCTCCCACAATGGTGAGATTTCTCCTCCATTGTCTTTGCCCCTCCCACAATGGTGAGATTTCCCCTCCATTGTCTTTGCCCCTCCCACAATGGTGAGATTTCCCCGTCCATTGTCTTTGCCCCTCCCACAATGGTGAGATTTCCCCGTCCATTGTCTTTGCCCCTCCCACAATGGTGAGATTTTCCCTCCATTGTCTTTGCCCCTCCCACAATGGTGAGATTTCCCCTCCATTGTCTTTGCCCCTCCCACAATGGTGAGATTTCCCCTCCATTGTCTTTGCCCCTCCCACAATGGTGAGATTTCCCCTCCATTGTCTTTGCCCCTCCCACAATGGTGAGATTCCCTGTCCATTGTCTTTGCCCCTCCCACAATGATGAGTAAATCTTCATTCTTTGCTTCACTGAGGCCCGCTGAGCTCCAGTCCACGTATTCCAACCTGTGCCTTTACTACCTGCTCTTCCTAGAGCTACAGAACTATACAACATTCTCTCTGGACTAAATAGACTAAAGTCAGTTTCACTCGCCACCTCTCCAGCAAGGTGGGCTCCCTCGCCAGCACCAATGTCTTAGCCGCATCTTCCCGGTTTGGCATCTTCCACCATATTGATTGTCCGAAGTAGTAGTACATGGAGCTGTGAATGCACCGTGCAATACATGGTCTGTGCACAGAGCAGCTTTGGGAGGGGCCCAGCAGGCTCCACCCAGTGTAGAAAACTACAGGAGGGGGCGGAGACAAGACCAGTCACTCAGCACAGAGAGAGCAGTGAGCGGTCTTTATTACAGGACGTCTCACACTGGATTACTGCACAGATTATTTATTTATTTTTTTCCCCCAGCCAGAGACTGGCTGTCATTTAAATGTGATTCAGACAGCTTTACATATGCCCAATCACCTTTACAGTGCTCTGAAGGTTTGTTAGCCCCATTGTGATAGCAATAAAGTTTTAAATGATAAAACAAAAAGTAAAAAAAAAAATGTAAAAGCACCCCCTCTCCTCCACGCATGCATGCAAATCCAAACATGCATGTAAACGTAAGCGGTGATCACACCACCATGTCATATATCGCCACGAACGTCGGAGCGAGGGAAATAATTCAAGCACTAGAGCCCATATTTACCTCTAAACTGATAACCTGTAAAGGCTTTTAAAGTGTCACCTCTGGACAATTTTAGGTTTTGTAGTTTGTAATTTCAGAGATGTGCATAATTTTATTTTAAACATGTTGGGTATCTATTTAGGGACCATTTACACTGAGGTGCATGTGAAGCACACTGGAACGCTGTGCGCTTCACATAGGTGTGTGCAGTGCGATTTCAGCCCTGTTCATTTTGAATGGGCTGAAATTGCACAGCAACAAAAGTAGTGTATGCTCTATTTTTTTTTTTAAACGTTCCATGCGATTTGGTGCTGCGTTTGGGACCTGCATTTGGGGTGTCGTGCACTTGAACCGACCCCTGCAGCAGATTGCAAGGGCATTGCGTTTGGAATGCAGTGTGGGAAGGCGGCTCTCCTGCACTGCATTTTAGTGTGAACAGGCCCTTACACTCAACGCAACATCATCTATTCTATTTTACCAAAAATGTATGTTTCATTGTGTTTGTGCGCACTAAATTCCACTTGTGTATTTTTTTTTTTCCTGAATATTTACATTCGATAAACAATGTGGCATAAAGAATTGGCCCCCTACTTTCCAAAAAATATGTTTGGGGATTCCAAGTAATTTTCTAGCAAAAAAGCAGATTTTAACGTGGTGTAAATTTATTTTATTTTTTTAATTAATAAAAAAATAAAAAAAATGTAATAGCCCCTGACAGCAGGTGATTAAAGCATGGTTCCAGCCTATCTCCATTTTTGGTGAGAAAAAACATTCCCCTCTGGGTGATCGATGTACATTGCAGGGATTTTAACAAACGTTTCAGGTTCCTACCTTGTGTTATTCTGAAGAAATGGTTTGTTCCTCTATACCCCTGTGCTGACTTAGTCTAATGGGAGTGGTTTCATAATTGTCAACCAGCTGCTGCAGCTGTAGGGCTCTAATGAGGGAAAACTGCTGCAGCCCTTTAGACGTAATTTCCTATTGGCAGTATCTTGCCAAACATTTTTATTTTTTGTTGCAGGGGATGCCTGAAATCTGTCTTGTATCTTAGTGTAGACTTCTGGGAAAATCGGGGGTCCAATCGCACAACCAGGAAATGTTTCCTGGGGGGGGGGGGGTTACATTCATTGTACAGAACAACCTCCAGTTAGCCATTTTGCATTGCATTTTACAGAAAATTACAACGGCTACAGATTAAAAGGTGGAAGATAATTTTTAATAACATTCAATTACAATATGACTTGTGTCACAATTGTATAAACTATATCAGGGGTCTCAAACTGGTTGCCCTCCAGCTGTTGTGAAACTACAAGTCCCATGAGGCTTTGCAAGGCTGACCGTTACAGGTATGACTCCCCCAGGCAGAGGCATGATGGGACTTGTAGTTTTCCAACAGCTGGAGGGCCACCAGTTTGAGACCCCTGCACTATATATTATAGTTCACTCCTGTGATGAAGGTGAACATCCCCCAACTGACAGCAATTTATGCAGGAGGGTTTTCAATTCAGATCAGAATAGGGGGATTTTTAACGTGCCAAAAAAAGCGTACATTGAAATGAAATGCAACTTTATTTGTACATTAAAATACAAGACAATTCAAAAGCCATTACCTTCAGAATCGCCAAGTCCATCATATAATATTCTATAGATGTGTTTCCCATATAAATTTCTGTATCAGGATCCACTTGCTTATCCTAAGACCTCACCGAGGAAGCAATTTGTATGTGAAACGTGTCGATCCACTAATACTTGTAGATAATGTTGGATAATGGTGATTCTATAGGATACAGCTTTTTAATTATTTGTACATTTAAAATGCAAGACAATTAAAAAGCCGTATCCTATAGCAGCCTTTTTCAACCAGGGTGCCTTCAGGTTTCTTCAGGGGTGCCTTGGCATAAAAATGCCCAGAAATGTTATACAGGCCAGCGAAGATTACAATCTTCCAGCCACCGGCGTCCTAACAACCAGTGATATCATCGGTTGATAAGAATGTAGGGTTCCTACACAGCATCCTTGTTTGCCCTCCCCTGGATCAGCGCTGGGGTCACATTGGAATACTATTCAGTACCAGAGTGCAAAGGTGTATTTGCTTTGGAAGAGTTAATTGCCTCCAATGTTGGGTGTCCAATATGTGTGGATGTTGTGTGGATGTTGCGGTGATATGTAGCGCTATTAGTTTAGTTGTTTACATTTTAGAATGGGGTGCCTTGAGATTGTGCTTAATTTTAAAGGGTGCCTTGAAAAGGTTGTGATACTCTGTCCTATAGAATCACCAAGTCTATGTATATAATACATATTCTAGAAGTCTTAGTGGATCAACATGTTTCGCCTACAAATTGCTCCTCAGGATCCACTTGCTTGTGTTGTCCTAGGACAGTGATGGTGAACCTTGGCACCCCAGATATTTGGGAACTACATTTCCCATGATGCTCATGCACTCAGCAGTGTAGTTCAGCATCATGGGAAACGTAGTTCCAAAACATCTGGGGTGCCAAGGTTCACCATCACTGTCTTAGGATAAGCAAATGGATCCAGAGGAAGCTATTTGTATGCAAAACACATCAATCCATTTAGACTTATAGAATATGTATTCTATAATAGACTTGATCGCTTCTCGGCCTTTTGGCTAAGATCAAGTGTAGTATCTGTTCTTATCAGTTGCCAGGAGGTGGCGCTTGCTTCCGTCCCTGTTCTACGGCGAGGTGGAGCAGGGTTGGCGGTTGCTATGCAAAAGCCTGCTGGCGTAAAGGTGACCTGGAGCGGTTCGTAGCCGAAAGGGAAGCCTTCTGATGGGGATGAAGAACCACTGGGTTGGCGCTGAAGGGCCGAGTCCCTGGCCTTCTGGCTTGGATTGTGGCAGCTCTGGCTCCGGTCAGTTATTCGGGGTGGAACACTTGCTCCTCCTTATTGGTGGGAGGAGCGGTTAGTACCCCATGAATATAATTAGGGGGGAGTGATGGGGCGAGGGTGGAGCCTATCTGTCGGGGCTCTCACTAAGCTCCCAGATCTCCTTTCCTTCCTGACTGGGGTGGGGGCTGTTGTGGTCTATGGCTGGCGGGCCAGGGTTGCACGTTGAAAAGCCAGTGGTGATTGTGCCCCTGAAGTGGCAGTTCAGGGGTGTCGTATATTCACTGTGGGAAACCACTTTGTTTTATGGCACCATGGTCACTTTCATCACAACACACGTTTTTCACACCTGCCTCTAGGGCCGAGCCTTTTGGCTAGGACCAGGGGAAATTTTTTATTCCTGGCCGGAGGGCCGGCCATTGTATTGCACAATGGTCACTTTCCACTCTCTCCCATCTTCCTTCTCCCCACTCTCTTTTTATTTACCCCCGTGTTTGTCACTTTTATGTATATTTTTGTTTGGTGTTGTCACGTTTTCACAGTGTGATGAGTAGGGTGTTCGGTCCTCGGGCCAGCCCTGAAAGTCTTGGGAGGAGGTGGACATGGCCTTCTGGCTTAGTTTGCCTTCTCTCATGGGGTCTCTCTTCGGGAGAGCCCCACCAAGTACTTGGGTGGGTCTGTTTCGGCAGACCCTCCAGAGAAAGGGGTCCGTCTGGTTTCGGCCAGATGGACCATGTGAGTACCTTAGTCCCCGTCTGGAGCCTAACGCCCCGGGGGATCAGGGTCAAGGTCCTTCCTTGGGAGGACAAGAGAACACCCGTTGCACTTTTTGTGTTTCACTCTTTATGTGTGTGCACTTTTTTGGCACCGGGTGGAGTTTTTTGGGTGTGTTACACACGCCATTGGCTTTTCAATAAAAAAAAAATAAAAATAGACTTGATTCTGTACAATATGGCTTTTTAATTGTCTTGTATTTGTCCAAATAAAGTTGTCCCAAACCGAAGATTTGCATTCACTTCCTGTCCCAAAGCCAAACAGGATGTGAGGGGAAATCCCTGACAATATAAAGGGAATTTCTTGGAGACCCCCCAGGTCACCAGAACTAGTGTCCCCATTGGAAGATTTCCCCTCCATTATTTTTCTGGGAACAACTTAAAATTTGGGGTTTTCTTTTACTTTCACTTTCAATGATAATGGTAAGCGGCAATAAAAACCTGACAGTCGTTCCAATCCCTCTCCCACTCTATTCAAAACTAAAATAAAAAAAGTTTTGACTTTAGGTGAACTTTAACAATCCTCTTATTCTGATCTTCCTACGGGTGGATTGGAAACTTTCTCTTTGACCCCCTACCTGCATAGGCATAGGCACAGGCACACACACACACACACACACACACACACGCGCACACACGCGCGCACACACGCACGCGCGCACACGCACTACAACCTATCATATGGGGTTCCTAGCACCAAGTGGCCCCGAGATACGGGGCACCAAAGTTGGTTCAGAAAATGTCATTCTCTGCTGCAGAAAAGTGCTTGACATTTTCCGAATTGACTTTGGGGCCCCGTATCTCAGGGGCCTCTTGGTGCTAGGAACCCCAAGATACGGGGGCCCAAAGTCGGTCAACTGTGTCCATCTGCAGCAATTTAATTTCGGGACCCTTTGGGTCCAGAGACTCCAAATATTGGTTGCAGCTAGGGGTCATCTAGGAACACTTAACTACCAAGTTTGAAGTCCGGGGGACCTATGGCTGCAAATGGGCACAGTGAGGCTGCAAATGGGCATTGTTGACCCTCTTTTCCACTTGCAGTAGCTGCGCATTTCTCACTCTAGGCTTATACTCGAGTCAATACGTTTTCCCAGTTTTTTGTGGTTAAAATTAGGTGCCTCGGCTTGTATTCGGGTCGGCTTATACTCGAGTATATACGGTATATACAATTTTGAACCAACCCTTTTTATGATAAAAGGTGGATCTTTTCTGAACGGTGATCCTGTATGCTATTTTGTATATAGTGACAGGTCATAGTTATTGATGTGCAGTCCCAACAATCACTGACAGGTCCACTTGAACCCATTACCTCCCTCTTTTATATTGTAGTGTTCAATGATAAACCCTGGTACTATGGATGACCTTGGTGTCCTGGGTTTGCTCCATACGATGGTGCTCATGACTTTAATAATACTTTATTATTCTTCTTGTTATTATTATTATATTATCCATCCACTGCAATTAAGTCATTAGAATCTCTAACCAGGATATATTTTACAGTGATTGACATCAGTTGACGTATGTGTCTATGTAACACCGGCATCGTTTGTGTTTTGTTGTTGTGGATTATTTACGTCACTGAATGTGGTTCTTCAGACTCCGTTTCATCTCAGTGATTATTGAGGAGAACCCCGCAGATAAAGATCGCAGATCATTTCTAGGGTTGCCAGTGCTGTGAATGATTGACACTTGTTTACTCGGGTTGTGTTTATTGTATGCGGCTGATATCTCCTTATCTTTAGATTATTCTGCTCAGGCAAACTTGCTAAAAGCCCGGCTATATGTGGATCGAGATTTACTTGGATCAGCAGGGACTGGCCACATTTTTATCCATTTGTGGCTGTCCCTGGTGACAGAAGATTGTCTTTCATTGAATGGGAAAGTTGGGAAAACTAGATCTATTGATTGACTTGTGTACAACCAGCCTGTTGGAAAAAGGTTTGTTGATCGGCGCCACAGGCTGGCAGTGCTGATCAGTGTATTCTGACAGCAGAGAAATCCCCCATTGTCCGAATACAAAGACACAGCAGGAAAGATTCCCCCTTCCACAGCGAGTGTTGGGTGGGGGAATCAAGTCATTTTCTAGTGAATTGAACGAAAGAAAATGACTCGGTACACCGCCCGTACATCTCGGTACGCCGCCCGTACATCTCGGTACGCCGCCCGTACATCTCGGTACGCCGCCCGTACATCTCGGTACGCCGCCCGTACATCTCGGTACGCCGCCCATGCATCTCGGTACGCCGCCCATGCATCTCGGTACGCCGTCCATACACCTCCGGTACGCCGTCCATACACCTCCGGTACGCCGTCCATACACCTCCGGTACGCCGTCCATACACCTCCGGTACGCCGTCCATACACCTCCGGTACGCCGCCCATACACCTCCGGTACGCCGCCCATACACCTCCGGTACGCCGCCCATACACCTCCGGTACGCCGTCCATACATGTCAGCAAGTGCCTGAGAACTTGTGAATGTGTGAGGAGCAATGCCTCATGGGACATGTAGTCCTGGGCAGGAGCAAAGCAGGAGACAGAAGTGTGTGTGATTCTAAAGGCAGAAGTCTTTTATCTTGCTATAGGGGTACACTATACTATACAGTACTATAGTTTGCAGCTTGCTATGGGGGCACTCTGAAGGCAGAAGCCAAGTGGGGACCCCAGAAGAGGAGAATCTGGGCTGCTGTGTGCAAAACTATTGCACAGAGCAGGTAAGTATGACAAGTTTGTCTTTTTAAAAAACAATACACTGTTTTACGATCACTTTAGGGTGTTGTGTACAGGGAAGATCAGCACCTGAACCCAGAGAAGGTGGAGGCTTCATAGTCTGGAGGTAATCTAAGGCATTACAATTTAACCACTTCAGGACCGCCGAACGCTGATATACGTCCTTACTTTGAGGACGATTATCATTGTTATGGCAGCAGCTAGCTGACATAACCCTGGTATCCTCATGTTCGGTCAGAGGTCCGCTACAAGATAAAAGTGGTCTCTGTGGCGGATTTGCCGCAAGATCGCTTTTATCGGTGGCGCGGTCCCCCCCTCCTTCTGCACTCCGGTGCACTCCACTGCTTACCATAGCCGCCGGCAGCGGCGGTGGCGATCCGGTCCTCTCTGTGGCTGAGCATGGAGACAAGTGAGGGGAAGATGGCCCCCACCCGTCTCCATGACATTGCAGGGCGGAAGCGACGTCAAAACATCACTTTCACCCATAGCTCTTAAAGGGCCATTTATTATTTTTTTTAATTACACTTTTTTTGTATTTTTTTTTATTTTTTGCATTTTAGTGTAAATATGAGATCTCAGGTCTTTTTGACCCCAGATCTCATACTTAAGAGGTCCTGTCATGCTTTTTTTCTATTACAAAGGATGTTTACATTCCTTGTAATAGGAATAAAAGTGACACAAATTATTATTTTTATTTTTTATTTTTTTTTAATAAAAGGTAAAATAAATAATAATTATTTTTAAACGTGCCCCGTCCGGCCAAGTTTGCGTGCAGAAGCGAACGCATACGTGAGTAGCGCCCGCATATGAAAAACCACACGTGAGGTATCGCCATGATCGGTAGAGCGAGAGCAATAATTCTAGCCATAGACCTCCTCTGTAACGTAAAAAAACATGCAACCTGTAGAGATTTTTAAGGGTATCAGTTTGTCGCCATTCCACGAGCGTCACATGTTTGGTATCAATTTACTTGGCGTAACATTATCTTTCACAATATAAAAAAAATTGGGCTAACTTTACTGTTGTCCTATTTTTTTAATTAAGTGTATTTTTTCCAAAAAAAGTTCGCTTGTAAGACCGCTGCACAAATATGGTGTGACAAAGTATTGCAACGACCGCCATTTTATTCTCTAGGTTGTTGGGGGGGGGGGGGTGGATGTATAATGTTTGGGGTTTCTCAATTTTATAGCAAAAAAAATGTTAACTTGTAAACATATTTTAAAAAGGTGTGGTCCTTAAGTGGTTAAAATAAAAGTTTACCAGTATTATGCGTTCTATTTAAAATTATTATATCCATGTAAAGTCTTGGCCTTTTTAAGTGATTTTTTTTTATCCCCCCTCCACCCTTAATGTCTGACTTCCAGTTAAAACACCCTGTATATCCTACTTTGGGATAGAGATATACAGTATATCTCTATCTCTCTATCTCGATATAGATATCTGTCTGTCTCTATTCATTTTGTTCCCATATAGCCAGTTATTTATATTTACCCATCCGTATAGCTATTCAAGAATACATTTTGTCTGTTTTTTTTGTTTTTTGTTTTTTTTAGGTTTTTATCCGATTTTAATCTAAACAATAATGGGGCAACTAATCTTATATGAAAATAATCGTTAGTTGCAGCCCTAATGACCATTAAATCCTATGGAACTTTAGTCAGTTGCGGATTTAAGTCCTGCATGCCGTTGTTTTTTTGGCATATGTTTGGTGCGGTAAAAAGAAAACTCCCCACAAATGCTCCTCCCCCATTAAATTGAATGGAAAACTCATCAAAACTGTGGCAAAGATGCACCCGTGGTTGCGTTGGTGGTGCATTTTTTTTTTTTAGTTGCTTGCCCTTTTTTCAAAGGTGTTAAATGCATATACAGAGCCGTGTAAAAGCAGCCTTGCACTGGTATGGACTTTGATTACATAGATATGTTTGTCTGATTCTACCTCTGTCACTTTTTGTTTTCTATGTGTTTTTATTATTCTAGTTTACATAGTTTCACAGCGTTGTATGTGTGTGTATATATAATATATATATTGTCAATGGCCTAATAAGGCTGGGGTGCTTGTGATGTTGACCCAAAGGGGTTGTATGGGTTCGTTTGTTATTTAAAAATAAAAAAAACATGTTATACTTACCTCCCCTGTGCAGTTCGTTTTGCACAGAGTGGCCCCGATCCTCCTGTTCTGGGGTCCCTCGGCGGCACACTCGGCTCCTCCCGGCAATAGCTAACCTCCCTCTGGGAAGCTCTATTCTGAGGGGGTTAGCTTGCGGGCGCGCTCCCTGTCATACACACTGTGTCCATAGACACGGCATGTATAACTCGGTCCCGCCCCCCGGTGGGCCACGTCATTGGATGTGATTGAGAGCAGTGCGAGCCAATGGCTGCACTGCTATCAATCTATCCAATGAAGAGCCGAGAAGCCCGGCAACGATCGAGTGCAGGACTTTCGAGGGCTCTGTTAAGTAAACCGAGGGGCTTGGGGGGGGGGGGGGGGGCAGTAATCGTCAGATATTTTTTCACCTTAATTCATAGGATGCATTAAGGTGAAAAAACATGAACCTTTACAACCCCTTGAATATTGTCACAGTGGGGTTTATTTACTAAAACTGGAAAGTGCTGCAACTCTACATAAAAAAAAAACAATCGGCGTCCAGGTTTTATCGCTAAAGCCTAACTGAACAAGCTACCTTTAGGAGCTGATTGTCTACCATGCACAGCTGCATCAGATTCTTTGTGCTCCAGTTTTAGCAAATCTACCCCTTTAGGTCAATGTCATTGACCTAATATGGCCACAAAGGGGCATGGGTATGGTGGCATAATTGACCTAATATGGCTGTTTGGTCAGTGATGTCACAAGCATCCCATCCCTTGTGAATGTGCAGCTGCAGGGTAGACAATGTCTCAGCTGTAGCTCATTGACCCAGGAACGCCAGCTAAAGCCGGCCATAGACGTTCGAATCTCAGCCGGTTCAGCAGGGACTGGCCAAGATTTGAACCATGTATGGGCAGGCTGTATGTTCCCAAGTTGATCAATTGACTCGAGTACAACCAGCCTTGCAGATCTTGGATGCGATTATTGTTGGCAGCTATTATAGTCGCTAGCAGTAATTACCGTTTTCCCAGTGAGAACAGCTCAACCCACTCCACCCTGCGCTGAGAGAACACAATGGCTTCACGTGAGAGATTCCCCAATCGACACGACTGTATTGATGGGGAAACCGAGCTCTCCATCTTTTGCCAGCTTTATTTCCAGGTTCGGCCAAACCCAAGATCATCACTAATGTTAACAGGCTGTGCCTTGTTCCATATTACAAATGGTACGTGTGTTCTAGCCTGAGTCATTTTAACAGATATTTTGGTTTTATTTTATTTTTTTTGCTGGCTTGGCTTGAAAGTGTCCTGGGGACCCCTCATTTTTTTGATCATAGTGCCCTTCCCATGTGCACCCTTTTTTTTTTTTTTCCTAGTTTCAAACAGATCGGAGCAGCTTCCATATTTGCTTGTTCCGGATTCCCTCTTAAATATGTCTTCCTTGAAATGGTTGTCCTCTTAATTTATTGAAATTTGGTTAGACGCGAGTGTGGATGAAATTCATGTATTTTTCCTTGTTTGTATTTCATGTGGGAGTAGTGGGCCTGGTTAGTATCAATCTACATCTTTGTAAATAGGTTGGGTCTTGTTCCAAGTTTTTTCTCTGTTGTCTACTTTGAAATGGCTGCGCTATCCTATTATTGAAGATGAAAATGAAACTTTATGTGGGAGATGGAATTGTTCCTTGTTTGTATTTCATTTCATTTCTGGCCTTGGTTGGTATCGCTCTACACTTCCTGCTGGGCACCACAGAATTCTACACCAGAATAGCGGTGGAGCTCTTGCCTCATCAGGTTGGACATTCCACAGCCCAGAACTCAACTATTTCCGGGCTGTTTCTTTTCCCTGCCATTATATAATCCTTTAGATAAGCAAACATTAAACCACAGGAGGACTTATGGGGCCTTTGTAAGCCAGAAGACTCTTACCCAGGATGATGAACCGTGTAACGTGGTCTGACATCTATCATCTGTACCCTGTAACTCCATTGACCAATAGATGATCGGCATGTATGGTCACCTTCTTTTTCCCTACATCCAATCAGCTAGTTACTTTGCCATCAGGACACACAGGCCCTAATGCAGCCCCAGTTCATGCTTTCTAGTATAATTCATCCTCTTTCTATTGCAAAAAAAAATTAAAAATTAAGCCCTGAGGAAGGGGGTACTGTACCTAAAACATGTTATAGCTGTATTTGTAACCAATACATGTTTTAAAAAGCATTTCAAGCCAGATAAATTCTCTAATTCTAGGTGCTTTTTCCTACTTTAGCTCTTTGGGCATACTACAGAGGGTGAAGGGGGCTGCAGTAACACACACACACACACACACACACACACACACACACACACACACACACACACACACACACACACACACACACACACACACACACACACACACACACACACACACACTTGTGTGTCAAGACAGTGAGCCAAAGGAGATCAGGGAACATCTATGAAGCCAGAAGTGCTTGGCTCTGACCGACTGTTTTTTTTTTTTCCATTGATTGGCTGCTACTGCCAGGGAAACTGCAAGTCGAGCACGTTTCGATTGATTAGCTGCAGAGGCGACAATCTCTCTAGAAGGCCTGCCCTATGCCATCACATAGGGGGGTTGTTGGCCCCATTGTGAATAGTTATTAAAGAGTTACTCCACTTGAGAAAGAAACATTGCCCTCTGAATGGCACCAAGACCCACCTGCCGCGTACTGTCAGCACCTAGGGGTTAAAATGCTGCATTAAAGTAGAATTCCAGGATAAACTGTATTAGTGTCAAAAATGCTCCATCCCCCTTTTTAACACATATGCTGACTAACCTGTGTAAAAAAAGATGTATATAATTATCTATTATTCAGCCCGCTCTGGACATGATCAAACTCCATTGTGTCAACCAGCGGCAGCTGTAGGGGAGAGGAGGGGGCACCGACAGCGGATGGGCCATGGCAACCTATGGGTGACATCACTGCTTCTAAAGGGTTGTAAAGGGTTATGTACAGTCCTCTGCAGGCAGTGCTGGCTGACACGGGGTGACGTGACTGGACCAGAATGGGCTGAAAATAATTAAGTATAGGGTTGCACCGGTACCGATACTAAGCATTTGCACGAGTATTGGTACTCGTGCAAATGCTCCGATACCTGAAACAGATACTTTTAGGCTCGGGTTTTTTCAGCTGTCTGTGGGATTGCGCCACTGACAGCTGAAATGAAAAAAAAAAAGTACATTATAGTTGGTTGGAGCTTAACAATCGATGACTCATTCAGCTGTCAGTGGGGTTCCCCAATTGACAGCTGAAGTATAAAGGAAGTCCTGGCAATTGGAACTGTAAAAAACAACAGTCGGGCATTGTTTATCAACTGCTCAGCCGCTGATACAGAAGGATAAAAAGAAACCTTTTAATTAAAAAAATAAAATGTTCCTTTGAACACTGGAGCGAGAGTAATAATTCCAGCACCCGACCTCTTGTGTAAATCTAAACTGCTAACCTGCAAAGGCTTTTAAAGCGTCACTTATGAATAATTTAAAGTGCCGTCGTTTGTCGCCATTCCATGAGCGTGCGCAATTTTAACACGTGACATGTTTGGTATCTATTTACTCGGTGTAACATCTATTATAGTTTACCAAAAATTGGTATTCTATTGTGTTTGTGTAAGCTAAAGTGAATTCAATTGTGTATTTTTTCCCCAAAAAATTGCGTTTGAAAAATCACTGCGCAAATATCGCGTGACATAAAAAAATGGCACCATTTTATTCTCTAGGGCCTTTGCTTTTAAAAAATATATAATGTTTGGGGGTTCTAAGTAATTTTCTAGCAAAAAAAAAGATAAAATTGTGTCAGAACTGTCAGAATAGGCTTAGGAAGCAATTGGTTAATTAACTTCTCCTTCATTTAATTTTTATTTTCCTGATTTTTTTTTTTTTTCTTTTTTGTTCACTTGCATTTTATAAACTGTTAATAATAATCCTTTTTTTTTTAATTTTTTTGCTTTGTTCGTTAATATTTTTACACCTTTTAACATATATATTCACACATTTCACAATTGAAAAAAAGTGTAAAATTAAAAAAATTTATTTCATTTATCTTTTCAATGCCTTGTATCATTGCTGACCGCTGAAGTGTAAACAAAACTGTTGCGTTAGGTATTGGTAATTGGTATCGGCGAGTACTAAAAAATCGGTACTGGTTGTAAAATCAATGGTATGGGTGCATCCCTAGTTAAGTATAAACCACTTTTTTTTTTTTTTTTTTTTTAGACAGGATAGTCAGCGTAGGTGTAAGGAGGGGACGGGAGCATTTTTAAGACTGGTTGGGTTTAGCCTAGAATTCTACTTTAACATTCTTCCACAATAAAGGAATATCCAACTATTTAATCGTTCATCTTGGTTGTAAAAATAATTCATCATAAAATGCTGTGCACGAATAAAGGAAAAAAAGCCTTAATTTGTCTAAGAAATTGACCAGCTCCTACAATGTGAACTGACATGCTAAGGATTCACACACTTCTTATCCCGCCTGCGTGATGGTTTTCTCATTGTATGTGGTTTTGGTTTGTGTTCATTCTATTGATTTTTCATGATGTGTTGTATCATTCCGTGACGTGTTTTTTTTATTTTTAATTTATATTTTTTTTTATGCAATATTTTAATACTGGTCATTGTATCTGCTTTCTTTTCTTGTGTGGTGTAAAGTCTCACTGCGGTTCCTCTTTGCTATTTTTGTTTTGCAGTCGCACCAATGACCCACCGAAGAAAGAGTCGCCCTCCGCTCCTCTAACAGGAGGGAATGCTATTGCTCTCGCCACCAACCCCGCAGTAGGCGGAACCACACAGTCCAAACGGGCGGATGAGTGGAAGGACCCATGGCGCCGATCCAAATCCCCAAAAAAGAAGCTCGGTACATCCGGCTCACCTAGCCGAGGACGCAGGAGACGTCACACTTCTGCATCCTCTGACTCTGGATCCAATTCCTCCCGGTAAGTAAAATTTGTACTCGTCAGCCAATATGCCTTAAAGTGGAGTTCCACCCAAAAAAAAAAAAGTCATTAATGTGCATGGAAAAAAAAAATTGGAAAAGTTTTTTTTTTTTTTTTTTTTTTTTTTGACTTTTTTATGCCTGTTGCTATGTGGTCCCTCAAAATCTGCCTCCTTCAGCGCCTGGGCTCCTGACGTCACTTCCCTCGGCGCAGGAAGAAGCTGACGATTAATCAACTTTTAGTTTGCCTACTCTGGTTCTTCAAACCCCCCCCCCCCCCCCCCCCCCCCCCCCAATCAACATGGTAATCTGTTTAAATAAAACCATTTCTGTTTAATTTTATACCTCATTTTAGAGCCACAGATGTCTTCACTGGGTCTCTACGCTCCCTTATGCAGTGCGGGTAGATCATAGCTTGTGGGAGGGGCCAGCAGGGTGCTGTACAAAGCTTCCTGAAAACATCCCAGCCCCCCCAAGGCCTCAGTATTCCTCTGAAGAGCTCTCAGCCCTGATATGAGCAATCAATGGGCTGGCTCTTGGGAGGAGTTATGTAAATACCAAAATGCCTTGACAGGTGGGTATCAGTCTGGAGAAGTTGGCAGGGCATGCAGACCAGGCATGAATTAATTCGTTATAACACTCCTAATAAGAAAGTAACCGTTCTTGTTCCCTTTCAGGTCCTCCTCGCGATCATCCTCCTATTCCGGATCTTCACGTTCCAGATCATCCTCGTACAGCTCTTACTCCAGCCGCTCCTCCCGGCACAGCTCCTTCTCCGGCAGCCGCTCCAGGTGCGCCGGTGTCCTGTTTTATGTTCTGATTAATAATTATGTAATATTACAGAATTCTCTCTTCTTTTCAGTCCTTTCTTCTTTTTTTTTTTTTTTATGTCAACCATTCCACTGTAAAAGATAAAACCAGTTCTTCCAGCTGCCGGAAACTGACACTTTCAGGTGTTGCAATTGTTCAAGCTTCCCTTTCTGCTCTCATTTTAAAACTCTCTCAATGCTCTGATGTCAGGGTCAAATGGAAACCATGACTCTTCCAAGGATAACTATTTTCTTTTGTAAATTGCCAAACTACTAAAAGGCGACTTGAATTGTCCTTACAGTGGATATAAAACTTCTACACACCCCTGTCAGGTTTCTGTGATATAAATAAATGAGACAAAAATAAATCATTTCAGAACTTTTTTCCACCTATTTAATGTGACCTATAAACTGTACAACTCAGTTGAACAACAAACTGAAATCTTTTAGGTGGAGGGAAGTAAAAATAAAATATGGTTGCATAAGTGTGCACACCCTTAAATGAATACTTTGTTGAAGCACTTTTTGATTTTATTACAGCACTCTTTTTGGGTATGAGTCTATCAGCATGGCACATCTTGACTTGCCAATATTTGCTCACTCTTTATTGCAAAAACACTCCAAATCTGTCAGATTGGGAGGGCATCTCCTGTGCACAACCCTCTTCAGATCACCCCACAGATTTTCAATTGGATTCAGGTCTGGTCTCTGGCTGGGCCATTCCAAAACTTTAAAGTGGAAGTCCATACTAAAACGCCTGCATCTTTAGACACCACCGATCGAACACTAACCTATCTATCCCTGTAAAGAAAAAATGAGGAGTATACATACCTTTTTTTTTTTTTTTTCTTTTGAAGAAGCTCTGATCCAACGCAGAGCTGTCAGCCGCGGCTTCGCTGTGTAGGTGGCAGAGGACACAGATGAAAACGGAAGCCGTAGTAAGTCTAAAGCCCCATACACACGGTCGGAAAATCCGACCACCAAATCCATTGGATTTGGTCCGACGGATTTAGTCCGACACTGGTGTTGCATACACACGGTCGGACAAAGTTGTCGGAAAATCCGATCATTCTGAACGTGGTGACGTTTGTTGCCTACGACGGGACTACGTAGAGGCTAGTAGCCAATAGCTTTGGTCTTGTAATGTGATCTGAGCATGCGTGGCACTTTGTCCGTCGGAATTCACTACACACGATCGGAATTGGTGTGATAGGACTTTGTTGGCAAAAAATCTTTAGAGCAGGAGATAGAACTTTGTCCGTCGGACAATCCGATGGAAACTGTCCGATGGTGCCTACAAACGGTCGGAATTTCCGACAACATTGTCCGATAGGACAGAATCCATCGGAAAATCCGACCGTGTATGGGGCTTAAGGATGACTTCACTTTCCATTCATTTCTGTGTCCTCTGCAGAGCTTCCGCCGCTGGAGGTCAGATCGGGTTAAAAGAAGGTATGTATACTCATTTTTTTTCTGTACAGGGCTAGATAGGTTAGTGTTAGATCAGTGGTGTCTATAGAGAGCAGGGATTTTAGTTTTTTTAGCATGGACTTCCACTTTAATCTTCTGGTGAAGACATTCCTTTGTTGATTTGGATGAATACTTTGGGTCATTGTTATGCTAAAAAGATGAAGTTCCTCTTTATGTTCATCTTTCTAGCAGAAACCTGGAGGTTTTGTGCCAATATTTGACTAGGATTTGGAACTGTTCATAATTCCTTCTACCTTGACTAAGGCCTCTGTTTCAGGTATAGAAAAACAGCCCCAAAGCACAGTGATGCCACCACCATGCTTCACGGTGGGCATGGTATACTTTTGGTGATGTGCAGTGGTGTTTTTGCGCCAAACATATCTTTTGGAATTATGGCCAAAAAGGTCAGCCTTGGTTTCATCAGACCAGAACACATTTTCCCACATGCTTTTGGGAGACTTAAGATGTGTTTTTGCAAAATTTAGCCAGGCTTCGATGTTTTTCTTGGTAACAAAAGGCTTCCGTCTTGCCACTCTACCCCATAGCCCAGACATATGAAGAATACGGGAGATTGTTGTCACATTTGCCAGCCAGTGAGTACTTGCCAGATATTCCTGCAACTCCATTAATGTTGCTGTAGGCCTCTTGGCAGCCTCTTTTTTTTTTTTTCTTGTCTTTTCATCAGTTTTGGAGGGACGTCCAGTTCCAGTTTGTTTATATATATATATATATATATATATAATATAATAATATACACACACATAGCCTTAAGTGGAACTAAACCCTTCTATCACCAAGGAAGCTGACATTTCTGGTCTCTTTGATCTTCAACTGACATGGTGCTGCACATGTGATCAGATATGACACCAGCCGTTTGATGGTTTCTTAGTTTTGGTTCAGAGCACAACCAATGTGACAGTTACGTTCCCGGCCCTTGTGGATATTTTTTTTTTTTAAACTGGTAAATCAATGGATTTAGTTCCACTTTATGCTCTCAGGAAACAATTGCAAATACTTACCATATCTACTGCTCATGGTACTTCAGCATGAACAATAAGAACCGATAAAAGAATGTCATACTTTGCATATTTGCCTCTATATATATATATATATATATATATATATATATATATATATATATATATATATATATATATATATATATATATATATATATATATATATATATGTATGTATGTATGTATGTATGTATGTATATATATGTGTGTGTATGTATATATATATATATATATGTATGTGTGTATGTATGTATATATATATATATGTATGTATGTATGTATATATATATATATATATATATATATATATATATATAATATAAATTTTTTACATACAATGATTTTTCATAAGGTAAACAGCAGGTGCTCAGTGAAATGCTTTTTTGCATTGGCAGTCAGTAGAGAATGGCCTTTTTAGATTGGTGGTCAGTGGGAGAGGGTCCACTTTACAATGACAGTGATTGGGCGAAGGGCCCTCTTACAGTTACCAAAAGGGGACCTCTAGGTCAATTAGAGAATGGCTTCATTACTTTGGTGGGAAGAGTGCCCCTTCCATTGGTGGGAAGAGTGCCCCTTCCATTGGTGGGAAGAGTGCCCCTTCCATTGGTGGGAAGAGTGCCCCTTCCATTGGTGGGAAGAGTGCCCCTTCCATTGGTGGGAAGAGTGCCCCTTCCATTGGTGGGAAGAGTGCCCCTTCCATTGGTGGGAAGAGTGCCCCTTCCATTGGTGGGAAGAGTGCCCCTTCCATTGGTGGGAAGAGTGCCCCTTCCATTGGTGGGAAGAGTGCCCCTTCCATTGGTGGGAAGAGTGCCCCTTCCATTGGTGGGAAGAGTGCCCCTTCCATTGGTGGGAAGAGTGCCCCTTCCATTGGTGGTGAACGGCAAGAACCCCTATCAACCTCTGGAGGAATTCTGGTTGAGAAAGGCAACCCTAACCTTTCTGGTTAGGCTTTTTTGTCATCCCCGATAGCCTAATCAATAGACACCACTGTTTACATGCACTGATAATGGCTAACAAGCCTGAAACAGGTGTGTGCTGTTTTGGAATAATTATCTGTATAGTACTTGGCTATACCTGTGATGTAAACCAGGGGTTCTGAGTGCCCAGTTGGCCCAGGGACATAAAGGAATTACTTTCATGGTTTCACCCCTTATTGTTGACATTGGTGGTGGAATAAGACACACATATTTTGTGTTGAGAAGAATGGTAATAATAGGCCATGCAGATGTCTTGGGTGCGATATCGAGTTCTTCTGACCAAACCAATTATCTAACCACATGGTCCTCTGCTAGAATATTGCAAATGTGCTCACATATGGGCAGATGTCTCACTACCATCATTCCTGTTATGTACCTTTCTATAGCCAGTCTATAGGCAGCAGAGCAAAGCCAGCAATGGAGGTTCTGACCCTTCTCCACTCTAATAAAATGGGGTTCCCATCACTTTCTGTCTTTACAGAAAAAAGGGGAAATCTTAGCAGTGAGGGCAATAAAATGATAAAAATTATTCTGATTTTCTTGGTTCATTTCACATGTTTAGGAAGTGTGTTTAGTGCTGGCAGCTCCACTAGATTTATATCGCGGCTCACAAGGTTTTACACATTCAAATAAAATATGTCAGAAGTTCTAGTTCTACCCCAACCTGACAAAAACAAAGTTAAATGTATTGTCTATTTTTTTGAAATTGTGATTCTGGATCTTCATTGTGTGATTCTTTTTATTTTCAGGTCCCGATCATTCTCCTCCTCGCCATCTCCCTCACCAACGCCCTCACCGCACAAAGCTTCCGCTAAAAGCAAAGGGGACGCGGTTTCTGCACCTAAAGGGTGAGTGCCTACTGGTCATGTGACTTTTCTCAAGCTGTGCACGAGGCACACTCACCCTCAATGGCTATCCCCTACAACAGCCAGTGATAACTAGTAGATAGTATTATGCATATGTGTATATCCGTCCAGTAGATAAGTAAATAAAGTAGAGTAGTAAATTTTACGACTCACTCTCTAAAATAACCTTGCTCCCAAGAAAGTCCCTTCTCCCACAACTTGTCTGTTCACACCGGTTTACCTCCAATCCAATACGGTCTGCTAAAAAAAAATAAAAAAAAAAACGGAAGGGGATCGGCCCTCCTCTGTCGGCTCAGAGGCAGTCAGGTGTCTACAGACAGCGGAGTCCGTTTTTACACCCACCAGTCCATAGAGCAGAGTGGGCTTAGTCCGTGTCCGTCCTGCATAAACTGAGCAGACACGGACCTGTCATCCACCCGCTCTGCTCAGAAGGGGATTAGCGGACAGATCCCCTGCTGATTTAATTGGAGTCACCCCTGTATGAAAGGGGTCTAATGGTGTACTTGGGTTTGCCAGTCTGTATTATCCAGATCTCTCAGCTGCATGCATCTTTTTACTATAGAGCAGGGGTCTCCAAACTTTCTAATCAAAGGGCCGGTTTATTGTCCTTCAGACTTTGAGGGCCGAACTGTGGCTAGTGTGAGTGGAAATTTTCCTGGCATTAGTGGAAGTTAACATCGCCACATTTAGTATTAGGGGGATAAATGGGGCCCCATCGGTAGCATCATTGAGGTGGGGGGGATAGTGCCTCATTATTGGTGTCGGTGGCAGAAATGGTGTCCCATTGTTGGTGTCAGATGGCAGAATAGTGTCTCGTGTCAGTGGGAGAAATAGTGCCCTAGGGGCCGGATAAAGGCAAGCAAAGAGCTGCATTCGGCCCCCGGGCCGTATTTTTGAGACCACGGGCTGTAGGGACACAATTCAATAGAAGCAACCAAAAAAAAACTGGCTTATCACTGTTGATAACTTGGTAGTTATTATAAAAGAAAAAAGTGTACGTGATATCAAGGTCCTGGGGTAACACTGCGGATAGTGTGGTAATTGTAACATGCACAAATTTGCAAACTGTTGGAAAGGGTGCCCTTGAACTTTTGTATCGCGCGTCACAAATGGCAGTTTTCCAGCAGTTACAAGCTGAGTACGGAATTCATTTGCTGTGACACTTGGGGGGGGGGGGGGGGGGTTCCTGCTGTATGGCAGTAGGATTCCACTGATTAAGATTTGACCCCGAGGAAAGCCATTTTCCAGCCCGCAGTTAGTTATTTTCCTTTTTAGCATATCCTCATGCAGGACACTCCCAGCAAATTACTTATTTTTAGATCATTTTTCCATTTTTTGTTTAATTTTCCCTTGCACAACTAAACTTTCATTTTTTTTTTTTTTTTTTTTAATGCTGCATTTTTCTGTAGAAGTATAATGTATCAGCTTTGCCCTGCGGGTAACTTCTTGTCATTCTTGATCTAAGGTTAACTATTTAACTTGCACAAAGAAATCTGAACGTAACTTGGCTGTTAATAATGTCCGCATTCCCTTGGGTTTTTATTTTCCTGGAGTGCGAAGTGCCAAAAAGATAAATGAGGAGGAGCTTTCTAGTGCAATTCATGGTGCACAGAATGTGATGTCTAATGGGGCCCAATAACGGCCGACGTTCAGATCCAAACTCAATCCGGTTTTAGATGGAGCGGAAATGAATGAAAATTTCTGTTATTTTTTTTAAAAGTCTGTGGAGCAAATGCTAAAAATTAGGTTTTTGAAATCCAGCCGTAACTTCCCTCCGGAAGATGCTTGGCAGCACTCTTCCCAAAGGGCACAATGCAGCCCATAAAAATCCACCAAGCCAGCACTCCATGCACTTATAAAAATCTTTATCAATAGTTTTCCCTTGTAATGCTTTTTGGGCAATCTTAGCCTTCATTATAGCTCATGCTGGATTGACCTGAACACGTTGGCAGGATACATTTTTTCTTTTACCTGATATGCTATATTGTCAAAAGTATTGGGACACCTATACCTATATGCCTGCACATGAACTTTTGATGGTACTTGTCTTAGTCTACAGGTTTCAATATTAAGTTGGCGCACCCTTTGCAGCTATAACAGCTTCAACTCTGCTGGGAAGGGCTGTCCACAAGGTTTAGGAGTGTGGCTGTAGGAATGTTTGATCATTCTTCCAGAAGCACATTTGTGAGGTCAGGCACTGATGGAGGTGCGAAGGCCTGGCTCGCTGTCTCCGCTCTAATTCATCCCAAAGGCATTCTATCCGATTGAGGTCAGGACTCTGTGAAGGCCAGTCCAGTTCCTTCACCCCCAAACTCGCTCATCCATGGTTTTATGGACCTTGCTTTGTGCACTGGTGTGCAATCATGTTGGAACAGGAAGGGGCCGTCCCCAAACTGTTACCACAAAGTTGGGAGCATGAAATTGTCCAAAATGTCTTGGTATTCTGACGACTTAACCAGGGCTGTCTTTAATATTGATTGACCCTGGGCAAACATATTTTTTTTTTTTTTGGGCCACCCCCCCCCCCCCCTTAAAGCCCCCACTCTGAGGGGTATGGTATGCTGACACCTTAAGAGTTCCCTTCACTGGAACAAAGGGGCCAACCCGAACCCTGAAAAACAACCCCACACCATAATCCCCCCTCCACCAAATGATTTGGACCAGTGCACAAAGCAAGGTCCATATTGTCACACATGCATAGAAATCCGTCCGGTCCCTGCTGATCTGAACAAATATCAATCCATCTATGGCCAGCTTAACAGATTCCTCCATCCATGGTATTTAGCCTACCTGCCTGGCTGTTGTATTCTGACAGCAGCTGTCAGAATACCTAAACACCACCTGCACCTGATTAGATGCAGCCTAAGTTTGACAAAAATAATAATTTCCAGCAGGCTTCTTCGAAGTTGCTCGAACAATATTTTTTTTTGTCAGAAGGAGCTGGGCTGAGCGAATTTCAGCCATCTTGCCAGGAACCAGATGAAATTTGCTCAGTGTATGGCCAGCTTAAGAGGTCAGGTTTGCAATACTTGCCTTGTGATGTCACTAGTAGTAGAATGAGTGCAGTGGCATGAAGTGAATGCCAGAAGAGAGCCTTCCCTGCTCGACCTGCAATAGAGGTGACGTTCAGATGTGGTCTCCAAAACTAAAATGAGCCTTTTAAATGACGCTGTAGAAGATTGCAGGGATCTTCTCAGAGATTGAATAACTACAACATGCCAATTTCTCTTTTTCCTTCTCGTTGTTCAGAGACAAACCAACTGTGAAGAAAGCTGCCCCTCCCGCAGCGCCTGCAGCAGCCCCGAAACCTGCAAAAGTTGGGGTAGAACCACCTAAAACCAGTGAAAACAGAATTGGACGCGCTAAGGAGACAAAGAGGAAAGTTCCACCCAGAAGGTACGACAACTCAAACTGGGCCTATTGTATGACTTGGTGCTTGCCTCTTATTCAGCACGCCTGACTGGTGTTCAAATATTTCAGGAGAACCGTCAGTGGTAGCGTCAGTGGTAGCGGCAGCAGTTACAGCGGCTCCAGTTCTAGATCCGGATCCCGATCAGCGTCCAGATCCTCTGGATCTTCATCAGCCTCTGTGTCCCCTTCTCCATCCGCGTCTCGAAAATCCAGGTAAGAGGTTTAGAAGTATCTCCGATTCCTAAAGAATTTTAAGGTGCCAGTTCCAATTAAAGTCAACCTGTCTGGGCCGTCATTGGGGAAAATATTCTTTTGACGTGGGTTGTAATCCTTACATATACCCAGTGAAGTGACTGGCTTCCGGTAATACCACCGATTTATAACGATTAAATTCAGAGCTGAATAACAAATGCACAAGTTCATAAGTCCTTATTTCATAGAAGTCAGAGAGTGAAAACCCCACCCCAGCTTCAGTGTATTAGATGGATCCACACAGCACAACCGTGATCTAGGCAAATCTCCTTACCAGAGGAAATTGACCCTCAAATTTATAGAGTGGTCAAACGAGCCTTGTGGGAAAAAAAACAGAATGGGCCTCACCCCAAGGGACCACTCCCCACATCCCATTGGCAGCCTCCAGACAGCACAGAGCGGTGTTTGCAGCTGACAATCATAATCCAGCCACTTGTTAACCACTTCAGCCCCAGAAGGATTTACTCGCTTCCTGACCAGGCCATTTTTTGCGATATGACACTGCGTCGCTTTAACTGACAATTGTGCATTCGTACGACCTTGTACCCAAACAAAATTGATGTCCGCCCCCCCCCCCCCCCCCCCTTTCTGCTATAATACATATGCAAAAAAAATATATAAAAAAAACAAGTTTATTCATCGGTTTAGGCCAATGTGTATTCTGCTACACCTTTTTGGTAAAAAAAAAATTGCAATAAGCATATATTGATTGGTTTGCGCAAAAGTTATAGCCTCTACAAAATAGGGGAAAGATTTAGGGACTTTTTTTATTTTGTTTCTACTGGTTATGGCGGCGATCTGCGTGTTTTTTTTTTTTTTTTTTTTTTGCGGGACTGTGACATTGCGGAGGACAAATCTGATTCTAAGCAACACTTTTTTCCCCATCCGTCTTTCAGGACAGCACCATAGAGAGAGACCCTGGCTCCTCCCCTTTCAGGAAACACCGCCTTAGATTTTGAAATTTAAGCCCCCACCGTCCTGCCAGTCCCTCAGTTATGGTGTTTCCTCCGGTGGGGAGACACCGCTATGGAGCCAAGGGCTGAATAGCCAGGGAGGCTAAAGCCGATCGTTTCCAGAGAAGGGGGGGGGGAGCAGGGGTCTCTCTACCTCCCTCCATCCTATCGTGCGGTCCGTGAGGCTGGGGAAGCCGGGGACTGGACTGACCTTTTTTCACGCACCTCCGGCTTCTTTTGGGGAAACTGTAAGCCGGAGGGTTCCGCTCTTCTCCTGTCCAGGGGGACGCCAACGGAAGCACTGGAGGCCGCCATGTTCGGCGTGGAGCTCAGTGCGCCGGGTCGGATGGCGGGTGACGTCATTTCCGACGGAGGTCAGTGCTTCCGTTCGTTCCGCGGCTTCCGGTTCCGGCCGCGGGATTTGAAAAGCGGAACGAGCGTTTTGGCTGGTGCTGCTTCATTTTCGGCCTGTAGCGACAAGCGTTCGGAAGCGAAGGCACCACCGATCCTCAGCGGGAAATGTCGGAAGTAGAGGCTTCCCGAACGGCTCCTGGAGATGCCTGCACCAGCCACTCTAAGGTAAGTGGAACCCTGGGGTGGTGTTCCCTTACTAGACAACCTGTAAGCTCCACAGGTGTGTTTGTCTCCCTTGGTGGTGGGGAAGATGGGGGGTAACTAGGACCCTGGTGGTGGTGGTCAAAGTTATAGCACCCCTGGTGGCCCTCTGTGTGTATTGCTGGTGGTTAAGGGGAGTCTGACTGCTCTCTTTTATGTTTGTCTTTTTTCAGAGCAAGTCTGCTGAGAAAACCAAATCGCCCCACAATTCAAAGAGAAAATGCCCTTCGTGCAGAGCCACAATGGGGGAATCGTGGTCCAAAGCACTCTGTAGGGAATGTATAGAGGGGCTAGTGAGGGAGCAGTCAGCGGAGCAAAATACGGAGTTAGCTGCGTCCGTCAAGGAACTAGCAAACACCGTACAATCTTTTAAAACGCTCTTCTCTAGTTTTCAGTTTCCGCAGACTCAGATTAACCCTCCACCAGCACAGCAGAGTGTTGCGCCAAGCCTAACGGATGCTCCCTCGGCGAGTGGTGAGAATCCGGGGGGCTCTAGAGAAGAGATTGAGGAGGAGCCAGATAGCGTTGCTTCTGATTCCCAAGGGGAATCCGAGGGAGAGGAGGTGGATGGCGAGTCCACGAGAACCTCTCGCTACAAGCTTTCTCTGGAGGAAGTGGAAGAGCTTTTGGGAGCTATTCACACCACTTTGGGAATCCAGGAAGAAAGGAAAAAGCTATCGCTCCATGACCAAATGTACAGGGGCTTAGGGGAACAGAAAAGGAAAGTGTTTCCGGTCCATGAAGTACTGGTCGACGCCATTAAAAAAGAATGGCAGGACCCGGAAAGGAAACCATTCTTTTCAAGAAGTTTAAAAAGGAGGTTTCCTTTTGCAGAGGAGGAAGCTCTAGTGTGGAATAAAATTCCTAAACTAGATGCGGCCTTCTCACAGGTCTCTAGGCACACCGACCTTGCCTTTGAGGATATGGGAGCCCTCCCAGATCCTATGGATAAAAGGATGGACTCTTTATTGAAAAAATCCTGGGATTCATCAATAGGCAACCTCAAACCCGCCATGGCGTCCACAGTGGTGGCACGGAACATGGAGTACTGGTTGACGCAAATTAAGGCGCACATTGAGGCAGGAACTCCTAAGGAAACAATCCTGTCTTCCTTTCCTATGCTCCTTAATGGAGTAGCTTATCTGGCTGACGCCTCAGCGGAGTCAGTAAGGATGTCAGCAAGGTCAGCAGCCTTGTCCAACTCAGCAAGGCGGGCCCTTTGGCTTAAGACGTGGCAAGGAGATAGCGCGTCAAAAGTCAAGCTCTGCGGTATTCCCCTCACAGGGGACTTGTTGTTCGGTCCTGGCTTGGAGGCCGTCTTGGATAGGACGGCCGACAGGAAAAAGGCCTTTCCTCTCAAAAAGAAATTTGCAGAAGCCAAAAGGAGGGTTCAACCCAGGAGGAAGTTTGAACCTCCTAAAAATGAGCAACAGAAAAAAGTTTGGCAGAAGGGCAAAGGGCGTGGGGGAGCTATTTTTCGCCCTCCTGAACAGCCCAAAAAGTCTAAATGACGGAACCAAGGTGGGAGGAAGACTGGGATACTTCCTCCCACAGTGGGAGTTGATCACCTCCAACCATTTTATTTTGGAGATTATAAGGAGGGGTTACAGGTTGGAGTTTTCAAAACCCCCACCTCTCAGGCTTCTGGTCACCACGCTACCAAAATGTGCAGAGAAGGCTTCAGCTCTTCTTTCCTCTCTACAGGAGTTGGAGGAACAAGAGGTGGTAACCCGAGTTCCGGTGGAAGAGACAGGCAGGGGCTTCTATTCCCACATCTTTGTGGTCCGCAAACCATCGGGAAAGTTCAGACTTATCCTGAACTTGAAGCCCCTGAACGTCTCGGTTACATACAGGAAGTTCCGAATGGACTCGATCTATTCGGTAAAAGCACTTCTTCCCCAGAATTGCTTCATGGCGTCCATAGACCTGAAGGATGCCTATCTGCACATCCCCATAGCAGAGGGGTACCAGAAGTTCCTCAGGTTGGCGGTGAAGACCCCAGAAGGGATAGTGCATCTACAATTCAGGGCTCTTCCCTTCGGGCTATCTTCTTCCCCCCGTATATTCACCAAAGTCATGGTGGAGGTTCTGGCCTTCTTGCGACTCAGAAACATCGCAATAGTCGCATATCTAGACGATCTGCTCCTATTTGCTTCTTCCCCAGAGCAGCTGTCCAGAGATCTGCAGGTAACAAGGGAAATCCTCGAAAATCTAGGATGGCTCTTGAACCTGGAAAAATCCAGCCTGACCCCATCGCAGAAAATCATCTTCCTGGGCTACAGGTTGGATTCAACAAAACAAAAAGTTTTTCTTCCGGAAGAAAAAATCCAGAAGGTGGACAGGGCGATGTTGCTCTTGCAGGGCAATCAACAGATCTCAATAAGGAAAGCCATGTCAGCCCTAGGGCTATTGACATCCTCGCTCCCAGCAGTACAGTGGGCAGGGCTGCATTTTCGCCCTTTACAACTGTTCATACTGGGAATTTGGGACCACAGTCAGAATTCCCTGGATGCTCTGATAGAGGTACCAAGTCAGGTAAAGAGGTCACTTTGGTGGTGGAGAAAAGGGGCCAATCTTTCCCAGGGTTTGGAATGGGTCCTCCCGGTATCCAAAACCATCACGACCGATGCAAGCGGCACAGGTTGGGGAGCTCATCTAGGTTCCCGGATGGTTCAGGGCACCTGGCTAAAGCAAGAGGCAAGGGAATCCTCGAACTGGAGGGAGCTGAAAGCCATAGAGTTGGCGCTCAGAGCCTTTCAGGAAGAACTCCAGGGTCAACACGTGAGAGTCAGGTCAGACAACTCCTCTGCAGTAGCATACCTCAACAGGCAGGGAGGTACCAAAAGCAGGTCTCTGTGGAGCTTGACAAGCACCATTCTCAGGTGGGCCGAGACAAATATTCTGTCCCTGTCGGCGGTACATCTAAAAGGGGATCAAAATCAGGTTGCGGATTTTCTCAGCAGGAGAAAGCTGAGAGAAGGCGACTGGATTTTGAACCAGGATGTCTTCAAGGCAATTACCCAGAGGTGGGGGATGCCTTGTATAGACCTCTTCGCTTCAAGGGAAAACAGAAAAACAGATCTGTTCTTCTCCCTGAGCAGATGGGACGGAGCACTTGGAGTGGACGCACTGGCTCAGAGCTGGGAGTTCTCCAAGTGCTATGCCTTCCCCCCTCCTGTACTAATTCCAGCAGTACTGAGGAAGCTACAGTTGGAGAGCACAACTCTCATTCTGATAGCACCTCATTGGCCCAGGAGGCCGTGGTTTTCCATCTTGAAGAGTCTGGCAGTGGAACCCCCGTGGATTCTGCCATTCCAGGAAGATCTTCTGTCCCAGGGTCCAATCTGTTGTCCTCAGGTGGAGCGGTGGAACCTGGCTGCTTGGCTACTGAGGAGGAATTGCTGAAGGGCAAAGGGTTCTCAGATCGGTTGGTGTCAACCCTACTAAGTTGCAGAAAAAAGGAGACGCAAGCTATCTACCTGAAAGTGTGGAAACGCTTTAATAGTTGGTGTGCGGATAGTTCCTTCGACACAAACAGTCCGGTAGCGGTACTGGAATTTCTGCAAGCAGGGGCAGACAAGGGGTTGGCTGTTAGCACACTGGAAGGACAAGTGTCTGCTTTAAGTGTATATTTGGAAAAACAGTTAGCTTTAGATCCCTGGATATCTAGGTTTTTTAAAGCTCTGAACAGGCAGAGGCCAGTAAGAGTATCCTCTTTTCCAGTATGGGATCTTTCTTTAGTGTTACAAGCCCTCACTGGTGAACCGTTTGAACCATTGGAGGCTTGTACGTTGAGGTCGATCACCCTCAAAACGGTGTTTTTGGTGGCGATCACCACGGCAAGAAGAGTAAGTGAACTCGAGGCCCTTTCCATTAGGGCACCTTTTTTTCAGATATTTCCGGATCGGGTGGTTTTTAGAACTGATCCGGCATTTTTACCTAAAGTGGCTTCAAGTTTTCATAGAGGCCAAGAAATAATTTTGCCTACCTTCTGTGTAAACCCTGTGAGGGAACAGGAACGCACATTTCATAAGTTGGATGTTAGGAGGTGCGTCCTCCAGTACTTGGAGAGTACAAAGGATTATAGGAAGTCTGATTCCTTTTTTGTATTGTTTTCAGGAGCTAAAAAAGGGTCTAGGGCCTCTAGACGGACGATAGCCAGATGGATTAGGTTAGCCATCAGACAGGCCTATGTAGCGGGGGGAGTGGAGCCCCCGGATGGGATTAGAGCGCATTCCACCAGGGCGGTGGCGACTTCGCAGGCTGAGTGGGCTGGTGCTTCTCCAGAGCAGATCTGTAGGGCGGCAACATGGTCCAGCTTTGATACGTTCGTAAGGCACTACAGGTTGGACCTGCTGTCAGCGAAGGACCAAGCCTTTGGGCGTAAAGTTCTGCAGGCAGTAGTCCCACCCTAAGGTAAGGTGCTCGCTTATCCTCTCTATGGTGCTGTCCTGAAAGACGGATGGGGAAAAACGGAGTTACTTACCGGTAACGTCCTTTTCCGGGAGTCTTTCAGGACAGCACAAGTTACCCACCCTAATTTTGTGGACATGGAAGAAGTCATCGCATGAGACCGTCAGGTAAGAGATATAAGTTATTATGACGTGTTCTTGTGTCTCCCCAGCTGGCCGGAGGTACTCTTGAAGAACTGAGGGACTGGCAGGACGGTGGGGGCTTAAATTTCAAAATCTAAGGCGGTGTTTCCTGAAAGGGGAGGAGCCAGGGTCTCTCTCTATGGTGCTGTCCTGAAAGACTCCCGGAAAAGGACGTTACCGGTAAGTAACTCCGTTTTTTGGGGACCAGTTGCACCAATACAGTGATCAGTGCTAGAAAAATGCACTGATCACCATATAAATGTCACTGCTCTCTCTCTCTCTCTCTCTCTCTCTCTCTCTCTCTCTCTCTCTCTCTCTCTCTCATCTCTCTCTCTCTCTCTCTCTCTCTCTCTCTCTCTCTCTCTCTCTCTCTCTCTCTCTCTCTCTCTCCCCTGTCAAAACGGGGATCTGTTTACATTGACAGGTTCCCACTTTTCTTTCCCATGATCGTGAGTGCCCAGCGGACATAGAGCTGTAGCGGCACGCGCCCGCAGTACCACATGCACAGACCGACATAAGAGTACGTCAGTTTGCCCAGCCGCCTTGCCACAGTATATATGAGGAAGGTGGTCGGCAAGTGGTTAAATGACTTCTTCCAAGCTTGCTTTTATAAAACCCCTAATCCTAGTAAAGTAAGCCATGTTGTAGTAAGTTAAAAATTAAACAATTTTTTTTTTTTCTTTGTCAAATGTTCACTCGCAATAAAAACAGTAAAAAACCTATAACAATTGAAAAATGGCCACAGCATTCTCGGCATGCTTGCGTCGTGTGTAGGTCCTACCTTGGGCGTTTCGTCGTCAAATTCACGTCCTCAGAAGCATACACCGAGATAAACAAGTGCAACTTATGTAGCATTTATTTTATCTCAATTTACACAGCCTTGCTGAGCTACCAGAAGCATGCGGCGGAACTCCGATGTCACCCACTGCCCAGCTCAGAGAGGAGTGCTGAGTGTTTTCTGAGACCTGAGTACAGGGAAGACTTAGAGCGCTGCTCGGGTGCTGATCGGCAGACCTTTTTGGGGTCATGCCCTAGCTGCCATACAGACAGGCCAAATGTTGGTCGGTTTCTATTGAACTTGCCAATGTCACCCGATTTTTAGCCCGTGTGTACGGTCCTTTATTGTTTAAATCGGAATCCCTATTAAAGAATCGCTCTGCATCTAAAACAATCTTGTACTGCGTTCAATTTTAGTTGTCCCTGGTTATCACACTAATGCATCTTTTTTTTCTGTTTTCTTCTTCATGTTCCTGAAATGGTGGTGAATCAGGAAGTCCAGGTATGCTCTGCATTATCTTCCTCCTAATGTTTATAAAAATCTATTTTGGATATGTTGTCCTCCCACGTAGTTTTTTTTCTTGTATTCACTCATATCAGTTCATATCTGTTTTTAGAATTTTTTACTTTTAGTTCAAACCACAACTGTATAAACCTTATATAGACAGAGCAAAAAAAACAAAAAACCTTCCTTCCCTTTTTGTGTACAGTATCGCATCAATGGCTGGCCATGTGTTGGGAACATGATAGTTATAGGAGAACTCCTAGGGGGCATCTGATTGGACCGTATATTGTAACCCCAGGAAAAGAAAACCGCTCCCCTTTCCTGGATGCATTTTTTTTTTTTTTTTGATTGAAAACGTATATACAATAAGCAAATACAACGGGGTACATTCCACCCTGTACTGCGACGCAGCTCATAAATACACTACATAATACAGTTCCAATCATACAAGTAAATTACATTCATCCTGCGGTATGATTCCTAATGTGTTGCGTAGAGTAATAATACCCTGAAACATCACATGATTCATGACGTCGCATTACCTCGAAAGCATTAACTAAAAACGTGTTACTAGATACATTTTACTTAACCACTTAAGCCCCGGACCATTTGGCTGGCCAAAGACCAGAGCACTTTTTGCGATTCAGCACTGCGTCGCTTTAACGGACAATTGCGCGGTCGTGCGACGTGGCTCCCAAACAAGACTGACGTTCTTTTTTTCCCCCCCACAAATAGAGCTTTCTTTTGGTGGTATTTGATCACCTCTGCGGTTTTAATTTTTTGCGCTATAAAACAAGAGTGACAATTTTGAAAAAAAAAACTCATTATTTTTAACTTTTTGCTATAATATCCCCAAAAAATACATAAAACCTTTTTTCCTCAGTTATGGCCGATACGTATTCTTATTTTTGGTAAAAAAAATTGCAATAAGCGTTTGGTTATAAGTTATAGCGTCTACAAAATAGGGTATAGTTTTATGGCATTTTTATAAATGTATTTATTTATTTTTTACTAGTAATGGCGATCAGCGATTTTTATCGTGACTGCGACATTTATGGCGGACACATCGGAAAATTTTGACACTGGGACCAATCACATTTATACAGCAATCAGTGCAATTAAAATTGTATTGATTACTGTTTAAATGTGACTGGCAGTGAAGGGGTTAACACTGGGTGCCGCTGTAGGGGTCAAGTGTGTCCTAGGGAGTGATTCTAACTGGGGGGGGGGGGCTACATGTGACACATCACTGCTCCCGATTTACAGGGAGCGGTGATCAGTGTCAGTAGTCAGAACTGGTAAATGTTCTTCCTCTCCGTGAGACGATCGCGGGTCCTACTCACATAGCTTGCGGCGGGTGCGCTCCGTCGGAGGTGCGCACGAGATGTCACGCCCATTTGCGCAGCTGTGCCATTGTGTCGACGTATAAGTACATGCGAATCATGTAATGTTTGAAACAAATTACATTTCAACGGGTATGATGGGGGGGTAGGGAGTTCACAGGCCCGAAGCTTTATTTAACTACCAGGAATACACAGAAGAGCGTGGGGGGGGGGGGGGGGGGATCCTCAGACCTCCTTTTTCTCCTTTTAAAGTCCAAGTTGTAGTCTCTGAGCAGACTATGAACCAATCTGCGACGGCCCTTAATGGACATCCTCTCCCACTGGTGGATGAGGCGTTTTATGGCGCACCATAAAGCGTCCTTAAAGCAACATAGCACCCGTCAGGCGCTGTCAATGTCCTCCTGTTAATGAGTTCCACAAAAGTCTGTTCAACACACCGAAGGTGTGTTGGCAGTCTGTGGCACAAAGTCTTAAAGTTCAGGTCTTTGGTCTGGAACTGGAAGTAACATCATGACGCCGTTCCGGTCCTCCTAGACCATAGAGATGGGTGGAGGCCATCTTTCCTCTGCTTATATCTGTTGCCAACCACCGGATTGGTTTCCGGGCTCGCCGATCATCCAGGTAAGCCAGAGAACCACCAGGAAGTGGCGAATCTGCCACTCGGACCACTTTTATCGGTTAGAGAATTGCTGGCTGAGAAAAAAATAAATACCGGGGTTATGGCATATTGCTGCAACCATAATGCCAGAATTCCACTGCCAACTGATGGTGTCTTTTGACTATGGCCCGGTTGGCAAGTGGTTAGTCTGTGTGTTTTATTAGACTTTTTGTGTATTTTTTCTATTAGTTGCATTGGGGAACATTTTAACCTGTGATCAGGCAGAGCTGTGTGTTGTCACTAGGACAAAGTTAAAAAAAAAAAAATTGCTGCATTGACGCAAACCCCATGTGTCTGCTGTCTAGTTAATACGGAGATGTTTTTTTTTTTTCAGAATGTTATCTGTACCCCTGAAGTCTGCCTTGTGGGGTTTCTCCCACCCACTCACCTTCTCTGTATTTTCACCAGGTCGCTCAGCGTGAGCAGCGTCTCTTCTGTCTCCAGTGTTTCCTCCAGCAGCAGTTCTGTGCGCAGCGCCGACTCGGATGACATGTACGCCGACCTCGCCAGCCCCATCTCCTCGGCAAGCTCTCGATCACCGACTCCATCACAGCAAAAGAAAGAAAAAGGTAACTGGGCACTTTTATCTTAACCCCTTCCTGCCTAGTCCCAGCATCCCTTTACCATTGTTTTTACACCAAGGGGCAAGAAGAATCCGCCCTTATGATTTGGCTGTCAGTGGCCACATTATCGGGAGCTGGTCCTGCTGGCTACTTATTATTGGTGGAGACCAAGAGCTGTCATTGACAGCTTGGTCCCTCTGCAGGGAGAACACAGCAAGCTCTCAGCACAGAAAGCTCCGCTGCCGATGGATGCGTATGTGTGGCACGTTGACATTAAAGCCTATCCCCTTTGCTGCCGCACATGTGTTACTTGGGCAGCAACAGGGCAACATTAAAGTTGGACTATAGGCACAACAACTTGCATGTAAAGTGGAATTCCAGCTTAGACCTAACTAGCCTTAAAGTGTTACTAAACCCACAACAGTAAAATTAGCCTGTATATACAGTAACGCATACTTGTTCACTGTGGAACCTAAGGGGTTAATCCTCTGCCTTGTGTAAAAAGGCTACTTGATCCTGTCTTCTTTGATCCTCCCCTTCTTCCACAGTCTCCAAACCATCTCTTGATAGAACAGAGCCTTGCAGACAAGCTGCACATGCTCAGTTTGGTGTGTATTGCTAGAGAGTGTTTATTTTCTTGGGAGAGTGCATGTGATCAGCACCCTCCAAACAGAGGGTCAGGGGGTCATGCAGCCTCATAGGACAATCGAGGAGAATAAACTCCTCCTACAAGCTTTAACCAGACACTGATGAGAAGTCGCAAGACCGATGCATACTGCTGATGATAAAAGGTATTTGGCAGTTTATATTTACTAAAATAATTGCATTTCCATGTTCTATGTACTGTGGCGGACCAGATATAGTGAATGCAGGCTCCTGGGTTTAGTAACACTTTAAAATTTTCCCCTCCCCCTTCCTTACACCTATGCTAACTAACCTGTGTAAAAAATATTTATATACATCCCTATTTACAGACTTCTCCATCTACAAGGGTATTAAATCCATTTTGTGTGCACAAAATGTCTTTGCAATTCCAGATATTTCCTTGTAAAAGCAGCAGTGACATCATTACTGTGCTGTACAGAGCCTGTGCAGAGCTATGGGAGGGGCCCAGCGGGCCCCACCCACTACAGGCCACCTGCAGAAAACGTCTGGATAGGGCAGAGATGAGACCAGTCACCCTGCACAAGCTAATTTGCATTTATGTCATTTTTTTCAGGTCCTTCTGACAAAACCAAAAAGGAGGGCCAGCGGCCTAAAGACGACAAGCGCGTGCGGGAGGACGAAAAGCGTGTGCGGGAGGAAGACAAGCGCGTGCGGGAAGAAAACAAGCGCGTGCGGGAGGACGACAAGCGCGTGCGGGAAGACAAGCGTGTGCGGGAAGACGACAAGCACGTGCGGGAGGAAGACAAGCGTGTGCGGGAAGACGACAAGCGTGTGCGGGAGGAAGACAAGCGCGTGCGGGATCCCGCTGCACCGACGGCAAAAGTGCCAGCTGTTACAAAGCCATCGAAGCCGGTCAGCGCTCCGAAAATATCCGTTCAGCCTGCTGCCCCTCCACCAGCCCAGAGCGGCTTCAGTGCTCACAAGGAAATCAAACTGACTCTGCTGAGCAAGGTGATGCCCCTTTGTATTACTGGGATGTAATTTAATCTAAGGTTTCTTTATTTGTAGTCTAGCTGAGCCTAGCTCAGATCTTACAGAAAACTTGTGCTTTCTTCATACAGTACCCAAGCAGATGGATATATTGAATTATTGGGCAACAGTTTAGAGAAGTCATACCATACCATCGTTTCATCATGGGATCCCCCAGTTCCCCCGGGAAATTGTGCATGTAAAACTTTTTCCATGGTACAGGTGCTCTGAATGCAGAGTTAGCGTAGTCTACAGCATGCTCCCCACAGATCACGGCTGTGTCCTTCAATGAACTCGGAGAAGGATTTTACAGTGAGTGCAAAAACTTCCCTTATACTGGTGAGACATTTTCTTTAAAAGAGAAGTATGGCCAAAGCTTTTATGGCTGTACTTTTCTTGTGGATCACTTAAGTATACATACTTTTTGTCCTCCTGTGACCCAGAGTCAGTCGATAGCAGGCTGTTGCCTGTAATTGGCTGATGAGGCAGTTTCACTACAGGCACTGGACTGATTCTGACAATATTGATGGGATCCACCCAGATGTGTGATTGACAGCTGGCCCCGCCTCTCAGCGCATGTCTGAGAGCCAGCTGCATCTGTCCCACCCCTTCCCCCCAAGCCCAGCCCAGCCCTGCGGTGAGCTCTAGAAAGGAAGCGCGGAACAGACAGAGAACTGAATGATCAGTGGTGATATGATCTCTCAGATCTCAAGCTTGGAGCTGACATGGTAGAGCTGCAGCAATAGAGGTAAGTATATAGGTTGTTTTTTTGTTTTTTTAGAACTTCATACTACAATTGTTGCACTGTAATGTACGCATCATGCCATATAGATATAAGGTGAATAGATCACAAAACTGAGCGCTGGGCCTGTCCCGGCCAGAGGGCTTTGAGCCACAATTTATATACACCTGACTATTGTATTACAGCGGCAGCTTTCTCATCTGGCACTCTATACAGCTCATTCCTTAGCAGCAGCACATTCCTCGAATTCCTCCCCTGTACTAGTCATTTCTAATTTGTCATTAACCAGCAATAGACGGAGAGCCCTGGCACTTGGCCAAGGTGAATATTATCCAGGTAACTACAGGAGCGGCCTGGAAAGCCCATTTACACCACACAGGCGGCGAGCTGTACTTTCCTGTACCGGTTGCCTTATACAAGGAAGAGTTTGTAGTGAGGGACCTGACAAACCTGGAAACCAGAAACCTAGCTCGCCTAGTTATTATTATTATTATTATTATACAAGATTTATATAGCGCCAACAGTTTGCGCAGCGCTTTACAACATGAGGGAGACATTTCAGTTACAATACAATTCAATACAGGAGGAATCAGAGGGCCCTGCTCATTAGAGCTTACAATCTAAGATATAAACCATCTTTAGGTTAATCAAAATGAACTATGATCGCTCTTAAAGAGAACCTGAAATTGTGTGTATGCAAAGGGCTCGCCCCCAATATATTCCCCGCGCCAGCGCTTCCTCTCCAGCTAGCAGGAGCACGTGGCATCTCCAGTTCTTGGCGAACACAAGACCTTTTCACTTTAGACAGTGCTGTGCCTAGCGGCCAATCACTGGGCCCAAGCACTGTCACGTGACCAAGGGACTGGTGTTAGTAGCTCCTAAGGGGTCATCTATTTCAGCAACTGTGGGAGTCCAAGGATGCCCTTTTCAGAGTCTGTCGCCTTGCCTAATTAAAGGGGATGTGCAGGCGGCCAAGGCTGTTAAACCCTTCAGCTTCAATTATTCGATTCTCTAAAAAACTTTTTAAAACTAAAGTGTAATGTACACATCCATGTGAATTTGATGTCCACAACTAGTTAAATAAATATAATAAAAATCTGGTGTGGATAATGAAGGTCATTGCGGTCTGGATTCTTTGTCACCCCTCCAGTTGGTGCAGTAAGTCCCATGCAAGGTTGAGCCTGGCTGTATCGCTTCCATCCGCCTCCATCTCATGAAATGTTCTCGCTTTCTCCTCCAGGGCACAGATAAAGGGAGTAGGAAAAGATATGAACCTTCCGATAAAGACCGGCCGAGTTCACCGCCTGCTAAAAAGTCCAACCTGTCTCCAGAGCGGGGTGAGTATGACACACAACTCGTAACTATTCCTCTTAACAATGGGAGGGCAGTACACCTTAAAAGGGCCACTCTGCACAAAACTGATATTTTAATGTTTCACTCATACTGGAAAGTGTTGTTCTGTCGAATTCTTATTTCAGAGATCTTTGCGGTAAATTTCATTCTTCATATAAATACAATACAGACGAGTGAAAGCCCCACTCAAATCAGTCTCTGCACCAGAGCAGCTTGCACTCTAGTGCCCCCCCCCCCCCACCCCCTCCGTGTCACTCACTTATTGTATTATACATTTATATAGCTGTCATATACTGCAGGGCTGCACAGAGAGCCACATCAGTCTCTGTACCAGAGGAGCTTGCACTCTAATGTCCCCCCATAGTTGCACACTATATTATACATTTATATAGTTCTAACATATACCGGCGTACTGTACAGAGAACACTGAGCCAGTCTACATCAGTCTGTGCAACAGAAGAGATTATGCTCCTATTGTCCCCCCACCGTCTCACACTATTATTTTTATTATACATTTATAAATAGAGGTTTTCTCTTTTTTTTTTTTTCCATTGGTAGAACTGGATGGACTTGTGTATTTTTCCAGCCAAGCTAACTATGTAACAATATAGCACAGTGCTGTGCAGAGGACACTGAGCCAGTCTCATTAGTCTCTGCACCAGAGGAGCTTACACTAATACACTAATATCCCCTCACAGTCGCACTTTTATACATTTTATATAGCTCTGACATATACCGCAGTGCTGTACAGAGAACATTGAGACAGTCATTCAGTTTCTGCATCAGAGGAGTTTGCGCTCTAATTTTTCCCCACAGTTATAACTATATAAATGTGTAATAATAGTGTATGACACATTCCAAAGTACTGTACTTGTACTGTACACTCTATTGTCCCCACCCCCCGTCACACACTGTTATTATAAATTTATATTGCTCTGATATACACCGCAGTGTTGTACAGAGAACACTGGGCCGGTCAAATCAGGCTTTGCATCAAAGAAGCTTACACTCTAATGTCACCCCACAGTCACTCGCTATTATTATTGTACATTAATATAGCTCTGACATATACCATATTGCTGTACGCGCTAATGTCCCCCCACAGTCAGAACTATATAAATGTGTAATAATAGTGTATGAAACATTCCAAAGCACTGTACTGTGAATGAGTTTGTGTCTGTACAGCACTGCGGTATATGTCAGAGCTATAAAAATGTAGAAGATAATGTGTGATTGTGAGGGTACATTAGAGTGTATACTTGTCTGGTGCAGAAACGAATGTAACGGGCTCAATGTTCCTTGTACAGCGCTATAGTATATGTCGGAGCTAAAAAAAAAAAAAAGTATAATGGTGTGCGACTGTAAGCGGACATTAGAGTGTAAGCTCCTCTGGTGTAGAGACTGGCTCAGTGTTCTTTGTACTGCGCTCATAGAATAAAGCTATAACTTGTCCTCGGCATGAGGTGACTGGATGCTGCAGGTGAATGGGATCTCCCCGGGGCGATTTGTCTTTTTCACACACCGACCTTATCTCTTCATCTGACACAAGCCTGGCTGACATGCTGCTCAGCCTTCCTGATGACGGATTGTTGTTCCACACATCAGCAGTATTTTTAGCTGTATGCTTACTTGGCGAGGTTCCCTTTCTGAATGGAATAACCTAATTTTAGATTTAAATAAACTATATAAGCATGTAAACACTTTAATTTTAGAAGAACTGATATTTTTAACAGGCAAGAAAAATACAGATATCCTATTTTAGTATATGCAAATCCAAGAATTTACAGAGATGCTATCCTGAACACAGAAGTAATATAATACGGATGATACAGTAAAGGATGTTTTTCTAATTTATTCTCGTTTATGTAACATTTTCCTTCAATATTCTGTCCTCTTCCTTATTCAGAGGCGACAAAGGCAAATATTTTTCTCTCTTCTCTTACACCTTGGCAGGCTCTTGGCGTGGTGGCTGTGCATGTTTTTTACCGTAATTAAAAGATGTGAATGGGCCCCCAAAAATAAAATGGACTCGATCACCTCAAAAGGAGCGTGAAGAGAAGCTATACGCTGCTCCCAAGCCCATATACAGGTCCCCCTGCCGCGGATACCGGTGCTAAGCGCCATGTCTGGGGCTTATTCCCTGCATACCAAAGGCATCCAGGAAAATAGAGAAGCTCACAACGCTAAGGCTAGGTTCAAATTTATATGTTGAGGGAACACACACAGAATCACACACTTTCCCGAAACTCGCTGCCCTTTTGCAGACGCCCTCCACGCATCTACAAATGCGTGCATTTTAGGATGCACCAAAACACATGGTGAGAAGCGTTTTCTCAAGTCGGGGACGACTTTCGAGGGTTTCCCGCACATAGGGAAGCCCATTTATTTTAATCAAAAAATAAAGTTTTATTGTGTATAGAAAAAAAGCACGCAAATACACTCATGACATATGCATACAGAATAGAAACCATTGGAGAACATTTTAGCTAAGAATACAGATTTAAATGAAACAGGATACATTACACACAAAAAGAAGAAAGGGTAACAAAAGGAGGGGGAACACCAAATATCCCAGTACATGTTATCAGAGCCGAATATACCTACAGGAGGGCATAAGTGGGGGTTACATGTGGCAAAGCATGACATACGTTCATTAAGTAACATATTCATTCTTGTTTGGGGGGTTCATCCCTCTGCAGTACAAGTGGAAGCATCTTCTAACCATCTGTCCCAGATTTTATGATATTGGTTCAGGCTGCCCCTGTGCCTATACAATACTTTTTTTTTTTAATAGGGAAGGGTGACATTAATGGCCCCAAACCATTGGATAGTCTGAAGCGGCTCCCTTATCCAAGTCCTGGATATTTGCATTCTAGCCAGGAACAGTGACTACTGTAAAAAGCTGTTTAGATATTTGTCCTCCTCAGGGGTGGAGAGGAGACCCAGTATGCATTGACGAGGGCATAGGGTCAGAGGGGAACCCACACGGTAATCAAGAAGTTTGACCACCTGTGTCCTATACCCTTTGGGATAGAAGGGCAGGACCATAGCAGGTGGTAAAATGTGCCCCTGGGATCGCCACACCTGGGAACATGCTGGGTTATGATCCGGCAGTTACTTAGAACGGCGGGTTGGTTTTAAATAGGACCTATTTGGGTGGCACAGTGGTGTAGTGGGTAGCACTCTTGCCTAGCAGTGAAAAGGGTCGCTGGTTTGAATCCCAACCACGACACTACCTGCCTGGAGTTTGCATGCTCTCCCTGTGCCTGCGTGGGTTTCCTCCGGTTACTCCAATTTCCTCCCACACTCCAAAGACATGCTGGTAGGTTAATTGTCTTCTGTCCAAAAATTGGCTCTAGTATATGAATGTGAGTTGGGGACCTTGTATTGTGCGCTCCTTGAGGGTAGGGACTGATGTGAGTGTGCAACGCATGTGTGGAGTGCTGCGTAAGTTGACAGCGCTATATGGGTACCTTAAATATTAATATAATTGATAAGCATCTTAATGAGACACAATGTACAGGGATAGGGACAATTGTAGACACTCACTCAGGTTGAACTGGATGGACTGGTGTCTTTATTCAACCTTACGAACTATGTAACTATGACCTGTGTAGTATGTATAGATGGGTGAGACAGTCAGACGACTTTGGGGATACAGATTTACAGGTCGCTAACACCTCCTCCCATTCCTTGTCCGTCACCTCCCCTATGTTCCTTTCCCATCGGGATTTCAATCGGTAGGCCAGAGCAGTAGCAGCAGGTAGCATGAGGTGGTTGTAAAACAGAGACATTTTTGTTTCCAGCCCATTCGTTTTCTTCATGTGAAAATGCACGGAACCACGCATGTGCTCCGATTGTGTGAATGGAGCCTTAGTATATTCAAATGCTAAAAAGTCCTATGCTGTATGGGCACTAGGTATCTCCTTACTGGTGAAACTTTTATTTAAAGCAAACGCAAAAAAAAAAAAATATATAAACAAAATTGTCCATCTTATAGTCCATTGTAAAAACATCCACCATGTGACCACTGGTGAATCACAACCTCCAAATAGTGCTCTATTTCATGCAGACAATCGTGACGTTTGTGTTTTCTGTGGTCCACGCCACCTTAAGCGCACACTGACACTCGCCAGATTTTAGGACCCAGTTTGTTGTGGGTCACCTTACGTTTACTCAGACCACCATGCCTAAAAATGGCTCAGACAAATTCTAAGACCCAGTTTGTTATGGGTCATCTCACCTCGCGCTCACTCAAACAGTAGCTCTCTCCAGACCTCTGCTCCTCACCCAATGAATAGCTCAAAAGGCAGTATAAACAAAAGGCAGACATGCTCCCCGTAGCGCAACCAGGCTTACATTTTATTATAATATTTAAAAGATACAGCCAAGTTACAACTCACATTTGTTGGTACACCGAGCTGGCACCCAGCGATATGAGCCGTGTATATTAGGTCTCCAGCCACCTTCTCCCAGTACGGAGATTCAGCGTGCTTTCCAGCAACTGGATACTCCATCACTTGGATGTGGCGTCACTAACCACGTAACCCTGTCTTTACGTGTTTCGCCATATTGGCATCGGCGGAAAGCTTGGGATGTGGCCAATCCGGGCTCTTGTATGCCCTGCCTCAGTCAGATCCCGGAAAAATTAACTCCCTGAATCCCGGAGTGCGTAGCTTGTAACCCCCTGCTGAAATCGCGGGATTCTTAAACTGTATTCAAAAACACTGCCATCTTATTGCTCAAGACTAACGGACATAGTTCCCTCTTGGGACCTCCTCTTCTGACATGTTTCACCCACAAGACTGGGTTTAAAGCAGACTTTCATCCTAAACCGAACCTGCTCTTGCCCTGCCTCCCCCCCCTCCTTTTTCAGTTGTTTGTATTGGTTTTCAGTTCTTCGCTTTTTTTGTGATACGGCACTGCGTTTATATTAACTGACAATTGCGCAGTCGTGCGATACTATACCCAAATAAAATTGATGTCTTTTTTTTCCACAAATGGGGGGGGGGGGGGGGGGGGGTCGATCGTGGGTGGCCGTTGGACATCGCGTCCGCCGGACCAGCTGATTGGCTCCCACTCTGACCAATCAGCCCCCGCTGTTTATTGTACAAAATGACGTACATGTACATCGTTTCACGCAATAGAGCCGACCTGCCGCAGTATAATGTACTGTGGCTGGTCGGCAAGTGGTTAATGCATTCTATGCATTAAGAGCAAATAAAAAAAAAAAACTGTGTGCAGCAGCCCCTCTAATACTTGCATTTCGACCCAGCGATATTGCACAAGAGTCTCGGTTGTCTGGGACTCTCCCCCCCTCAGTAGCTGAGATAGTGGGGCACCATCGGCTCCTGATGCTGTCCATAAAATCTGTGAGCCAATGAGGGGAGAGAGGGGGCAGGGCCAAGCCGCTGCTCTTTTTTTTGTCTATTCAGACACAAAGCTGCTTGCTGTGGGGGCACTCAGCAGGAGGGAGGGGCCAGGGATCCGAGAAGAGGAGGATCTGGGCTGCTCTGTGCAAAACCATTACACAGAGCAGGTAAGTATGACATGTTTGTTACTAAAGTTTCTTTTTTTATTACTTTTAAAAGTATCACTTTAAGGCTTTAGGGACTGTAAGGTTTTGGGACTTGAGGTTTCGGACCATTGGATTTAGATTTTGGAGATGGATTTAGGTTTTCTTTCCCGCACACCAGAGATGAGGGCTGTTTTTTTCATCCAGGTCAGGTGACCATCCTCTGAGGTCTAGGCAACATTTATCAGACTGGTTGGATCAGGGGTCTCAAACTGGCGGCTCTCCAGCTGTTGCGAAACTGCATGTCCCATGAGGCATTGCAAGGCTGACAAGTTACCAGCATGACTCCCACAGGCAGGGGCATGATGGGACTTAAGCAACAGCTGGACGACTGCCAGCTTGACAACCCTGGGTTAGATGGCCCGGGCATGAGGAGGTCACCCCCCTGAGATGAGTGATGATGGAAGTGTCTTGAATCTTGTTCTCAAATGTTCTTTCCATTTCTAGCTTCATTAGTTTAGATTTTTAGGTAGGTGATGGACACGCCTGAAAGGACGGCTTCCCCGATGTTACAGGTTTTAGTTGTAACATTTTCTCAGAAAAGGTGACCAGTCAGATCGCTGGGAGGTAGTGACATCACTACTGCTTGAGTAGAGGCGCATCCATTATGCTATTAATGCTTTGAAGGAGGCTTTGTGGCTTACTTTTTTTTTTTTTTCTTTTGCTTTGCTGTAGTTCAAGACCGTAAACAGCCTGGGAAGCCCCTTTCACCAAAACCGGAGCGCCAGCGGATTCCAAATGCCAAGCCATCCCCCATTCAGCCCGACAGGTAGGTTAACTAAAGGGCAAAATTTACCTTATTATTTTTCTGATGTATTCCTATGTTGCAATTTTTAAGATCTCGGGCGGTGCAGTTAACACCAGTGCTAAACAGCTGCTGATACAAAATCTAGATACGCAGTAGTGTAATTCCTATGTCTTGTGCTTTAATTCATTGTAATTCCTTTTCCTTAGGAAACGTCCTATTTCACCACCTCCAAAGAGCTCCAGCAAAGTCACCAGCATCCCCGGCAAAGCTCCTGAAGCCGCCCCAGCCGCAGGGGCCAAGCCCGGGAAACCCAGCACGTTATCACGCAGGGAGGAACTTCTTAAACAGCTCAAAGCTGTGGAGGATGCCATCGCTCGTAAGCGGGCCAAAATACCCGGCAAAGTATAGCGAGGCTGGCTCATCCGAGTACAGTTACTGGCCCACCACCCAGAATCTGCCGGGGAACTACAAGTCTCGGCACGCCTCGCAGCCCACGCCAGGACTTGCTGTTCCCCAACAATTTCAGAGCCGCAGGTGTCCTAGTTGCCGTCTTGATGAACTTATCGATTTACTTGTGTGTTATGAGAGCGACTGTGGCGGTCGCGGTGGATTTTGGACTCCCTTTTTTATTTTAGTTTTGGCTGCAAAGTTTTGTCCTATTCATTGGAAATGCCCAGCGCGAGGAGACAATGAATTGCCTGCCATCCTTTGCCATCTCGGCATACACCGGACTGAAGTGGACGGTGCCTGGTGTTTCGGATAATCAGCTGTCACATGACTTCTCCGAATGTTTTTACTTTTTTTTTTTTTTTCTTTCTATTAATTAGAAATGTTCTCATCTCTGGTGAGAAAACAACAATTTTTTTTCCGAGGAAACCACGCCCCAGACCTCTAGCTCGCTCTTTCGCCCTCTTCTGGTCTCGTGGGAAGAGAAGACAAGGAATATATATATATTCATTTTTGTTTTTCTCTTTTGTGTTCCATTCTTTGATGAAAAACTTCGATGTTTGTATGAAATTGGCCCCTTATATTCATTAAAAATGTGAGTGGGGAAAGGGGTCACAGCGAGGGACATTTTAAGAAGGCACCGCATCGCTCTTCGTTTGGTTGTATATCTGTTGACTTGAGGCCTATTTGGGGAGGGGGAATTTATCCCGGAAATAAAGTATTTTGATAAAACAGTTTTTGTTTTTTTTTCTTCATGAAAATCCTGAAACATTGTGTTCTGGGTAAAGGATGACAAGGGCATCAAGTTGTTACTTTTGTATTCCCAATGTTTAGTATCCAGCTTTATGAAACCCCATTTTTGATGCTCCGGCGTAAATTACAAGGATGAGTGTGCCACAAAACTTGAGTCCATTGAGATTTTATTTCTCATGAAGGGCTTAGGCCAATGCGATTTGGGAGCCTACATCCCCTCCCCTCCCTTCCCCATCAGGGCTTGAATGCTGACACAGCTGTCAGTCTGGTGACCCCCCCCAAGCACTGTCTTACTATCCACTGACTTTGCAACCATTGCCCAGTAACTGTAAATTTACGATCAGCATTCAAGCACTGATGAAGGGGAAAATTTGAGCCCACAAAATACATTTAGATTTGTGAACTTTTGTCTTAAAAATAAATAAAAATCTTACTGGACAAATTCACCGTCCTTCCTGCCCATTTCCCTTGTTTTTTTTTTTTCTCCCCACTCTGCTCTGTACCGCTTTCCACTCATCTCAAACCAATTGTCCTATTCTTCTGCACTCTCCTCCCCACCACTTTCCACTTCTCTCTAATCCATTGTCCTCGGTGCCCCCTTCCCCTGAATTTACCTTTTGCCACCATCTACTCTGCTCCCTATCACTCTCATCTTCATTCTGCTTCCTACCACTCTCCACACCTCCCCCAACCCATTGTCATCCTTAAACCATTGCCCTGCACTCTTTCCTGCCCATTTCCTGCCACTCTCCTACCTGCTGCTGTACTCTGCTCTCCACTTTGCTCCCTACTACTCTCCAGTACTCTTTAACCCATTGTGCTCTCTACTCTTTTCTCCTGAACTCTACTAATAGCTCTTTTCACCTGCACTCTTCTTCCAACGCTCCACTACCTGTTGCTTGCCACTCATCTCTAACCCATTGTCCACTCTACCCCTTTCCCATGCACTCTTCTCCTCCTTACTTCATTCTTCCTGCTTTTCACCTGTCCACTCTACTTTCTACGGCTCTCCACCTCTCCCTTGCCTGCGCTCTCCTCCCTTGCCTGCGCTCTCCTCCCTTGCCTGCGCTCTCCTCCCTTGCCTGCGCTCTCCTCCCTTGCCTGCGCTCTCCTCCCTTGCCTGCGCTCTCCTCCCCACCACTATCCACTCTGCTCCGTATTACTCCCCACCACTATCCACTCTGCTCCGTATTACTCCCCACCACTATCCACTCTGCTCCGTATTACTCCCCACCACTATCCACTCTGCTCCGTATTACTCCCCACCACTATCCACTCTGCTCCGTATTACTCCCCACCACTATCCACTCTGCTCCGTATTACTCCCCACCACTATCCACTCTGCTCCGTATTACTCCCCACCACTATCCACTCTGCTCCGTATTACTCCCCACCACTATCCACTCTGCTCCGTATTACTCCCCACCACTATCCACTCTGCTCCGTATTACTCCCCACCACTATCCACTCTGCTCCGTATTACTCCCCACCACTATCCACTCTGCTCCGTATTACTCCCCACCACTATCCACTCTGCTCCGTATTACTCCCCACCACTATCCACTCTCCTCTCTTCTCACTACCACCCTCTACTAAAACCCATTGGGCTCCCTACCTCTTTCTTCTGCACTCTGATCCTCACCACTCTCCTACCTGCTGCTTTCCTCTCCACCATGCTTCCTACCACTACTCTCTATTCCAGTGTCCTCCCTGCCCCTTTCTCCTGCAGTCTGCACCCCACTACTCTTGTGGGGGCCTCTCTTCTCCCTGCCCCCCTACCACCCTTCACTCTAATCCACTGTCTTCCTTACTGCTTTCCCCTGCATGCTCCTCCTTGCCACTCCAAAACTCTCTTTAATATGCTTTCCTTCCTTTGTCCTCTGCACTCCTGCTCCTTACTACTCCATGTCTTCTATGCTCCCCACCACTCTCCTCCTATTTAATCAACTTTTTTTCTTTCCTGTGCATTCTACCCCTCGCTACTTTTCATCTCCATCCACTCTTACAATATACTCCCAGCCTTTCACCATCCACCACTTCCTTCTACCTCCCACACGGCTCTCCCCCAACATTCCTCTCACCATAGCTCTCTAAATTCTGTACTTTGCTCAGTGTTGCTCACTCCCTTTCCCTGCAAACTCTGTTTTGATTGGCACTGCTCCTGTAATGTGCTCTTCCCTCGCCATTTCCTTCTACCCTCCACTCTGCTCCTCGTCTTTTCCCACTCCTTTCAATTCTGCTCCCCGCTTCGTTTTCCTTTTCCGGCCATTCTGCTTAAACTCCCCCACACACACACGCCATTTTCTATTGCACAGCCCTCTTCTCACCTTTCCTTCCACCCCTCTTCTCTGCTCCATGCCGATCTTCACTCCCCAACCCCTATTTTCTCCACTTTATTACCTGATGTGCTTCCTTTTCCACTTTTCACTCATCTCCTCTGTTCCCTGCTCTCTGCCCCCTTCCCCCGAAGTCCAGTCCTCACCTGTCTGCCCAAGTCCACTTTGTTGCTCTGCCCTCTACTTCTTACCCTCCACTTGTCACATGGCAGAAATATGTGGTTTATGGACTGTTTTTTTAGATTCTCCTAAGACTTTTGGGCTGCAAGGAAATTGAAGTAGAGAACACGTCTGTGGTCTTCTATCCCTTTTTATGGCAATCCTTCAACCATTTTAACTCTCCAGGCTCCCTCTACCTCTTCAAGGAAGGGTGACCCCTGGAAGTCGCTCATCTATGGTGTCCTGCTGCAATGATTGGAGTGACCACTCCATTTATTGCAGCAGGACACCATAGATGTGCGACTTCCAGGGGTCACCCTTCCTTCCATGGACCTTTTGCAGGAGCCAGGATGGGCTCCATCCCCTGTCGGCACTCTACATACCACCTCCTATCGAGCCTGATCGGTCCACACACTTGTCGAAGGTCCCTATGCCTTTTAGCTGTGTGTATGCCCACCTGAGCCATGTCAAATCATGAGGATCCTGTGCAGCCCATGCCCCAGGCACCCGCTACAGGACTGCAGACTTCTGCCTGTGGAGGGAGAGCCAATGCCTAAATTGCCATTAGAAAAAGAGGAGAACTTTTCTTTACAATTGTATTAACTTTAATCATAATATGGCAATCGAGAATTGGTGACTTGAATCCACATATAACGAGCACACGGGGAAGATGGGTACCATCCAGTATTTACATGCAGTCAGTCTGATATGTCAATAGCTATAAAAATGGTTTATAGGATAACATCTTGTTTAATCCTGGGTGGATTGCAGTATTAAATTGTTTGATCCATTTTGTTTCCCTTTCTTGGATTGCTTTATCCCAGTTGCTGGCACGTGTGTCATTTTTGATTATATCTAATACTGTAAATTAAGTCAGCGATGTGTCATATTTTTGATATAGACTCAAGTGGTGGCTGATGAGAGTAATAGTAGATCTTCTTGGGGGCATTTTCTTTAAGCCAAGAATAAGGGGATCCTAACCTAGACTTTGTAAAAGAGTATGCAAACCCAACAGTTTTTATATTCCTGATATGTGCCTGCTGTAACATGCACTTGTATGAAAAAAAATATCCTAATTTCTTTATATTGCTTTCTTTATGTAAAAAAACCTGGTGTTCCTGCCAGTGCCTGCTTTCCTATTAAAAATGTACTACACTTAGCAGGGGAGCACAGCGTGGTCAGTTCTCTACCCATGCTGGGAACTCTGCCTGCTCTCCTCCAATGACCAGACTTTTGCTGACACACACCCCCTGCACAGTCTTTAACTGGGATGATCAGTGTACCGCTCTTATGTAGCTGAGAATGGGAGTTGGATGGGAATGTTATCACTTTTTTGGATCTATACACAAATGTTTTTGCCTTTTCATTTCTGTTTTAATCTGAATGGATTGTCTTTCAAGGTGATCATTTACAACAGAAATCATAGGGCCCCATAGCAAAATGTTGTATGGGCCCCCCCCCCCACAAAAAAAAAAATGAACTAATGCCAGACACCCCCTTTAAGTACAGACACCCCACAGCATTACAGACCCCACCTCAGTGCAGACACCCCCCTAGCAGTACAGACACCCTCCCAGTGCAGACCTCCCCAACATTCCAGCCCCCCCCTCAGTGCAGACCCCCCTCAGTAGTACAGAACCCCCCCCCCCCAGTAGTACAGAACCCCCCCCCCCCCAGTAGTACAGACACCACCTTAGTACAGACACCCCCCAGCAGTACAGACCCCCCCCCATCAGTACAGACACCCCCCACCCAAGTGCAGACCCCCATCAGAACAGACACCACGACCTCAGTGCAGACCCCCATCAGAACAGACACCCCGACCTCAGTGCAGACCCCCATCAGTACAGACACCCCCCGACCTCAGTGCAGACCCCCATCAGTACAGACACCCCCCACCTCAGTGCAGACAATCCTCCATTACAGACCCCCCCACCTCAGTGCAGACCCCCATCAGTACAGACCCCCCCACCTCAGTGCAGACCCCCCATCAGTACAGATGCCCCCCACCTCAGTGCAGACCCCCATCAGTACAGAGACCCCCACCTCAGTGCAGGCCCCCCTCAGTACAGAGAATCCTCCTTTACAGACCCCCCACCTCAGTGCAGACCCCTATCAGTACAGACACCCCCCACCTCAGTGCAGGCCCCCCTCAGTACAGACAATCCTCCATTACAGCCCCCCCCCACCTCAGTGCAGACCCCCTTAGTACAGACTCCTATTACAGACACCCCCACCTCAGTGCAGACCCCCTTTGTACAGACACCCCCACCTCAGTACAGATGCCCCCCCACCTCAGTGCAGACCCCCCCATCAGTACAGATGCCCCCCCACCTCAGTGCAGACCCCCATCAGTACAGACACCCCCCACCTCAGTGCAGGCCCCCCTCAGTAAAGACAATCCTCCATTACAGACCCCGCACTTCAGTGCAGACCCCCTTAGTACAGACAATCCCCCATTACAGACCCCCCCACCTCAGTGCAGACCCCCTTAGTACAGACTCCCCTATTACAGACACCCCCACCTCAGTGCAGACCCCCTTTGTACAGACACCCCCTATTACAGACGCCCCCCACCTCAGTGCAGACCCCCTTAGTACAGATACCCCAACCTCAGTGCAGACCCCCCCATCAGTACAGATGCCCCCCCCACCTCAGTGCAGACCCCCCATCAGTACAGATGCCCCCCCCACCTCAGTGCAGACCCCCATCAGTACAGACACCCCCCACCTCAGTGCAGGCCCCCCTCAGTAAAGACAATCCTCCATTACAGACCCCGCACTTCAGTGCAGATCCCCTTAGTACAGACAATCCCCCATTACAGACCCCCCCACCTCAGTGCAGACCCCCTTAGTACAGACACCCCCCACCTCAGTGCAGACCCCCATCAGTAGACACCCCTTAGTACAGACCCCCCTCAGTGCAGACACCCCCGCATTACAGACCCCCCCATCCAAGTGCAGACCTCCCATCAGTACAGATGCCCCCCCACCTCAGTGCAGACCCCCATCAGTACAGACACCCCCCAACCTTAGTGCAGGCCCCCCTTAGTACAGACAATCCCCCATTACAGACCCCCCCCACCTCAGTGCAGACCCCCTTAGTACAGACACCCCCATTACAGACCCCCCCCATCAGTACAGATGCCCCCACCTCAGTGCAGACCCCCATCAGTACAGACACCCCCCACCTCAGTGCAGGCCCCCCTCAGTACAGACAATCCTCCATTACAGACCCCCCACCTCAGTGCAGACCCCCTTAGTACAGACAATCCCCCATTACAGGCACCCCTTACAGACCCCCCCCCCCGGGTAGTACAAACCACCCCCCGCTGAGTAGTGCAGAGTGCAGACCCCAGCATACCTCAGAACAGCGGCGCGCCGGCGTGTGTCCCTCGAGGCTAGAGCGCAGGCTCCTCCTCCTCTCTGGATGTAAACAGAGAGGAGGGGAGGCGGCTTCGGTCCGCGCCGCTGTCCCTCCTGCGCTCCAGAATAGAAGGCACAGTGAGCGGCGTTAGTGGTGCGGCTGCCGCTTCCCACGGGTGTCACCCCCGCTAGCGGGTGTCACCCGGCGCGGCCCGCACCCGCCTAGCAACGCCGCTCACCGGGCCCTTGATTGGCTGCGGGCCCCCTAGCGACCGCATGTGTCGCTATGGCGGTAGTTCCGCCACTGATTTACAATCACTTTAAACACCAATTGTTACTATTACCCCTTGTTTTATGATATTGTATCATATCAGGCCCTTTAATAACACAACAAATGGTGAAAATGTGCATTTAGCCAAGGTGGCATCGACCTTTTTGTCTACAGCCCACTAAATGTGATGTGTGAGCATTGCACATACTCATCGGCCACTTTATTAGGTACACCTTGCTAGTACCGGGTTGGACCCTTTGCCTTTAAAACTGCCTAAATTCTTTGCAGCATAGATTCAACAAGGTGTTGGAAGCATTCCTCAGAGATTTTGGTCCATATTGACATGGCATTAAGCCTTTGCTGCAGTTTTGTCGGGTGCACGTCCATCATGCGAATCCTCCCGTTTCTCCACATCCCAGAAGTGCTCTATTGGATTGAGATCTGGTGAGTGTGGAGGCCATTGGAGTACAGTGACCTCAGTGTCATGTTCAAGAAACCAGTGGTGAGATGATTGGATCTTTGTGACATAATGCATTATCCTGCTGGAAGGAGCCATCAGAAGACACTGTAGTCCTAAAGGGATGTACAATGGTCAGCAACAATTCTTGGGTAGGCCTTGGCATTAAAACTATGTTCAATTGGTACTAAGGGGCCCAAAGTGTGCCAAGAAAATATCCCCCCCCCCCCCCCCCCCCCCCCCCCACCCCCCCCCCCCCCCCCCCCCCCCCCCCCCCCCCCCCCCCCCCCCCCCCCCCCCCCCCCCCCCCCCCCCCCCCCCCCCCCCCCCCCCCACCCCCCACCACCACCACCAGCCTGAACCAGTGATACAAGTCAGGATGGATCAATGCTTTCATGTTGTTTACTTCAAATTCTGACCCGACCATCTGAATGTCGCAGCTGAAATCGAGACTCATCAGACCAGTCAACGTTTTTCCAATCTTCTATTGTCCAATTTTGGTGATCCTGTACGATTTGTAGCCTCTGTTTCCTGTTCTTGGGTTACAGAAGCGGAAGACCACACTGGGTGCCACTCCTGTCACCTATTTGCTTCAAGGTCTGATGTGTTGTGTGATCACAGATGGTATTCTGAATACCTTGGTTGTAACAAGTGTTTATTTTAGTTACTGTTGCCTTTCTATCATCTGCCCGTTCTCCTCTGACCTCAACAAGGCATTTTCATCCACACAACTGCCAGTTACTGGATATTTTGGTGTCCATTTATGAAGCAGTGGAAAATATCCGCTGCTCCGTTCTCCAGCATTCACCGTGGACAACTCTCTCCTCTGAGTGCCAGTTTATGAAGCGGTGTAGATCGCTTCTCCTTTTGTGAAGTGAAGCGATCTACAAACGCTTCAAACAGTGGAGAACACCCCCTGATACTGAAATCTCCTGAGACATAACGAGATTACAGTACCGCAAATTCACTGAAACACTGAGGTGTCCATTTATTAAGCAGTGATAAATTATCACTGCTCAGTACTGAGCAGTGATAATTTATCACTGCTTAATAAACGGACAGACGGCCCCCCTAATGTCAATAAAATAGTCCCCGTACGTAAAATATATATACCGTATTTATTGGCGTATAACACGCACCCCCAAGTTTAGGAGGGAAGTTAAAGGAAAAAAAACTTACATTTAAATTACCATGAATGCAGCCTTATCAGTGTCCATCTGCAGCCTTGTCCATCATTGCAGAATGATCAGTGTCCATCTGCAGCCTTGCCCAGTCTCCCTCATTGCAGCCTGATCGTTTTTAAAAAGACAGCCGCTGAGAAACACAGAGCCGGATGTCCTGTGTATCTCGGCTCTATTTGTCTCCATTCGGCTCCTCTCACAGTCCCAGCTCCTATGATGGACATAACACAGGTCCAATGGCGGGACTGAGCGGAGCCGAGCCTTGCCGAGCACACTCGGCTATGTGTATTTTGGCGGTGCTCGCTCTCACAGTGAGCGTGGATCACGGTTTAACACGCACCCATGTTTTTCTCCTGATTTTAAGGGGACAACGGTGTGTATTATACACCGATAAATACGGTATATATATTTAGATATATGACAGGGGGACATGGTTACTGTCTTGGGGGGGAGGGGGGGTCTGATCGAGGAAGAAGGAAGTAAAAAAATCTACCTCCTTCCCCGGGATTCTCTTCTCACTCCCTGATTCGCCACCTCTGAGCTGGTGAATCGGAGAGGTGAATTCTGACGGAGATCGCCAGTGAAGTGCTGAGATCGCAGCTTCATAGACTGGCCATTTCTGTGTCAGCCAATGGCAGCTTCTCAGTGTGTAGAGATAATCGTTCTCCCCCGATCATCTCGGGTTCATAAACCGTTTATGAGCTGAGATCAGCGGCAATCCTTGGGATCACTGCTGTTCACAGTTTCATAAAGACACCTTTCTCTTTTTTCGGACCATCTCTGTAAACCCGAGAGATGGGTGTGTGTGAAAATCTCAGTAGATCTGCAGTTTTTTTTAAATACTCAGACCAGCCCGTCTGGCACCAACAATGCCACCTTCAAAATCACTTAAATGCCCTTTCTTCCCCATTCTGATGCTCGGTTTGAACTTCAGCAAATCGTTTTCACCACATCTAGATGCCTAAATGCATAGAGTTGCGGCCATGTGATTGGCTGGTTAGCGATTTCTGTTAGCAAGCAATTGTACCTAATAAAGTAGCCAGTGATTGTATAGTCTGTTCAACCCTCAGAGTCTTTATGGTATTCTATAGCAATCAATGATCTAATATATTTAGAATTTGGGCATTTTCCCCTTTTTCTATCTTGCTTTTTCATGTTTCCACACCCGCCCAGTGATGTATCTTTCGATGTTGTGACACTGTGATACTCTCGTAATAACTGTTTGTAATTTTAGTATGTTAGTCAAAGGTGACAAGGTTCACAACCTTATAAGTGCATACTATTTATATCTGTTTTTTTTTTACTTCTGTTCAGAACAGAGTTATTGCTGTATCTTCGTTTGCTCCTGAGGAAGTGGGTGACCGCGCAGCATGTAGAGGTATTGCACAAGGATGGTGGTACCTCCTCTCGCAATATTATGCTGAATCAGTATTCTGAACAAGAAGTATGTAATTGATGCAGAGCTTATGCTTTTCCATCTATGGTATGGTGCAATCAATAATGATATGTAATTGGGTTTAAAACACTTTTTAATGTGTTGTACACTAGCAATGACATTTTCTAATTTAATGTGTAGTTGATGTGGTGCCCATAAAGAAAAAAAGGAACAAGAGGGGGTTTAGCCAACCTGACGGACTATCTCGGCACCTGAACAAACACGGATATTCCGTAATCATTATTTCATTGGTTTATTTAGAAAACATACAAAACAATATACAAATATACATCACAAAAAGTGAAGAACAAAAAGAAATTATTTACAACAGTTTGGCCATCGAGTATCGGATATACATTAGGACCTAAAAGATTCCATAATTATGTTTTACTTGCTGGTCAGTTGACGGTTGACGCGTTTCGCTTTTAGCTTCATCAGAACCGTAGTACAGCAATTTCTATATCTAAATATAGTTGTAAAACAAAAAAAATGAGAATTATTCATCAATGGGCAAAAAGTTGCTCCAATATGTCCCATCAGTAACATGATCATCACCAGTCTAGCCCGCGATCTAATTAGTAAGTAGATTGCCTACCTTCTAGGTATACCCCATTGATTATAAGATACTCAATTTGTGGCTATTTTCATTTTTAAAAGCAATTTCCTGGAAGGTGGAAGTGAACGTCAGTTTCGGAAGGAATTTCCTTACACCTGCAGATGGTAGATCTAGTGTAAGGAAATTCCTTCCGAAACTGACGTTCACTTTCACCTTCCAGGAAATTGCTTTTAAAAATGAAAATTTCCACAAATGGAGTATCTTCTAATCAATAGGGTATACCTAGAAGGTAGGCAATCTACTTACTAATTAGATTGCGGGCTAGACTGGTGATGATCATGTTACTGATGGGACATATTGGAGCAACTTTTTGCCCATTGATGAATAATTCTCATTTTTTTTGTTTTACAACTATATTTAGATATAGAAATTGCTGTACTACGGTTCTGATGAAGCTAAAAGCGAAACGCGTCAACCGTCAACTGACCAGCAAGTAAAACATAATTATGGAATCTTTTAGGTCCTAATGTATATCCGATACTCGATGGCCAAACTGTTGTAAATAATTTCTTTTTGTTCTTCACTTTTTGTGATGTATATTTGTATATTGTTTTGTATGTTTTCTAAATAAACCAATGAAATATTGATTACGGAATATCCGTGTTTGTTCAGGTGCCGAGATAGTCCGTCAGGTTGGCTAAACCCCCTCTTGTTCCTTTTTTTCTTTGTATATTCCCTAGGACGAGGTACCACCCATAGCTTATCTCTATATTTTCGTAGTGGTGCCCATAAAGTCCATCTTTTACTATTTCTTTAGTCTTATGCCGCGTACACACGGTCGGAATTTTCGTCGGAAAAAGCTCTGATGGTTTTCCCGTCGGAATTTTGCTCAAACTGTCTTGCCTACACACGGTCACACCAAATTTCGATGGTCAATAACACCACGACATACAACACGTTTGGCACTATAAAAGGGAAGTGTAATGCTTCCGAGTATGCGTCAGAATTGCATACACACGATCGGAAAATCCGATAGGTTTTCCGTCAGAAAAATTAAGAACAGGCTCTCAAGCCAAAGTCCGTCGGAAATGCCGACAGAAAAAGACCGTGGGGCATACACACGGAAAATCTGATGAAAAGCTCCCATCGGACTGTTTCCATCGGAAATTCCGACCTTGTGTATGTGGAATTAGTGAACATCCGACACATATCCGCCCCTGCTGCAGTCTCTCATCCTGCGATTTGCTACAAAGTTAGTCCAATAACTAGGGAAGGGGAGACTGAGGAAATGCTTTCACCTGCCTGCGGCAGACAGATAACATCATCTCTACCCGGGCAAAGTCATTGCTGCGGATCAAGAATGGTTGTTTCTGTATATTGTGACATGTCAGGAATTAGTGGAGGCTGACAGATCCCCTTCAAGACTTGTATGAAAGTGTGTTTCTAGGGGACATGAAGGATAGCACAGTTCTTGGTTGGCCAGGCAGTGCATGCTTTACACACTCTGCATTGATCAGTCACTCTAATTCAGTTGCTTTATTCCTCCTCCTCCTGATTGGTAAATAGAACTATCAGCATCCTGTGTGAGGAGACAATAATCAAAGTGACAATGATTGCAGAAGTCTGGCACCCGACCAACTTGCTGGAAGACACACCTGAAGTTGCATCACACCTGAGCAGTGATGAAGCTTCCGCTTGTTTCATACAGGTGATACCTGGAAAAATTAGAATATCCTGCAAAAGTTAATTTATTTCACTAATGCAACTTAAACGGTGAAACTAATATATGAGAGACTCATTACATACAAAGCAAGATAGTTCAAGCCGTGATTTGTCATAATTGTGGTGATTCTGGCTTACAGCTCATGAAAAACCCCAAATCCACAATCTCAGAAAATTAGAATATTGTGAAAAGGTACAATATTCTGGGCTCAAAGTGACCCACTCTAATCAGCTAATTAACCAGAACACCTGCAAAAAGGGTTCCCGAGCCTTTAAACCAGGGGCGCCCAACCTTTTGAAGAGCGAGAGCCACTTAAGCGACTTGGTAACCGGTCGCGGGCCACAATGAGCAGAGCGAGTGGATGGCATGTCCGGGTCCACTCTGCATTTGCCGAACGGACACGGACGCAGCCCACAATACTTTTTGGCGGATCGTATTGAAGGTAGAACACAAGTCGGTTTATGTCTGCCTCTACTTAAAGGTGAATGGAGGGTCCAATTGTTCGGACTGTCAGACTGACCGTGTGAAAGGGGTCCAAGGCTGCTTTCACACTGATGCGCTGCGGTTTACACGCACCACGTGTACAACGCAGTGTACCTTTGGCTTTCCTGCAGTTTGCAATAGACTTCTATTATATCCTGCAGGTTTGGTGCACTTTAAGAAAGCTCACCAAACACGCAGGTAATAATAGAAGTCTATTTCTTGTTAAAAAAAAATAATAGAAGTCTATGGCTCAGTGCAGGTAACCCGCAGGTAAGTTGCTCTGCACCTGCGGATCAGTTTGAAAGCAGCCCAGTAACCACTGCAGAAAAGATATGCCCATATATACACTGTGATTTTAGTAATAAACTGACCTTTAATAACAGTATTCTTTCTATTCCATCTTAGAGCAGGAGGTCGCGGGCCACATCAGAGGGCTCCCCCGGGCCACTGGTTGGGCACCCCTGCTTTAAATGGTCTCAGTCTGGTTCAGTAGGAATCATATTCATGGGAAAGACTGCTGACCTGACAGTTGTGCAGAAAACCATCATTGAGACGGGACGCCTCAAAAGGTAATTGCAAAAGAAGTTGGATGTTCTCAGAGTGCTGTATCAGAACACATTAATAGAAAGTTATGTGGAAGGGAAAAGTGTGGAAGAAAGGTGCACAAGCATCAGGGATGACCGCAGTCTGGAGAGGATTTTCAGGTTAGCGGATCTTCCAAATAGCGACCCCCACAAGCCAGGGGAGGAAGGAACCAAAGGGTCACACATCACATGGTAACAAAAATTGCAGTTTCTTGGTCAAATATCTTAGCCTATGAAGCGTGCAGGAAAAACAAGTGGTGGTGTGCCAATTTCTCACAACCCATAGTGATATATTAAGACCAGGATGCCACTCTCAGGGAGCGCTAAACGCTTCAGGCTTTCTGCCTACCTGACCCCTGAATAGACAAGGCAGCATCTTTCAAATCAGGAGGAGCTGGGCCCTTGGAGCCATCTGTGATGGACACGTCAGACCATTGCCACCTTCACGAACTTGTGACAAATGACTGCACTAATACGTGACAATGCCACACTCGGCCTCACCCCGCACAAATGTTTTCTAGCTCATGGTGCCAACAGACAGAGATTGCCGCTGGGTTTGGTTAACTATGCAATTGACCCGTTAACCCCCCCCCCCCGGGCAACCAGATAGCTTTCGGCCTATCAACCCTTCACCATAACAGCAGTGACCATTATGATTTTAAATAAATGTCTGAAACACACACTGTTCCCACAGACAGGTATATGCAGAGATTTACCATATTAGTAGTGCTAGACCGGTATTCTTCAAGTTCTACGTTGGTGCATTAGAAACAATATTAATAGTTTAAAATAATCATTTAATAAAAGAAAACGGTGCAAACAAAATATTTACAGAGCAAAAGGTATTACCCAGGGAATCGAGACAATAATACAACACCGAAATAAAAAGGGTTTAAAAATGAAAATACTTAAAGTCCAGTTAGCAAAGTCAACAACCAAGATAGTTCCGTGGCTCTCATAAGTCTTGATAAGTGTTCCAGGTTTTGCTGGTAAAGGAGAGCTCTAGACTGCGGAATGAGTCCCTCTTTTCTGGTCCTTGAGGAGGGTGTTGACCAAAAGAATCTGACCAATCAAGAGGTCTGAGGGGTGGCCAATGGGATGTCGCTGTGTTTATGCTCATGTAGTGCCCCCCACCCACAGATACAGTTTTCTATAGGTATTTTAATATTTTTAACCGCTTCTCGAATGCACCATAGCAGATTTACTGCTACAGGGCAGCCGCTCTGTGCAGAATCGCACACATACTGTGTGTGTGTGTGTGTGTATATATATATATATATATATATATATATATATATATATATATACACATACATACATACACACACATTATATTTATATATATATATATATATATATATATATATACACACACACATACATATTATATATGTGTGTATGTGTGTGTATATATATATATATATATATATATATATATAATGTGATTCTGCACTTCCTGGTTCTGGGAGTGAGTGTGCGCTGCCGCCAGCTCTCTCCTGCTGGAGCTAATCAGCTGATGATCGTTCATTACACTGACGGAATGCCAGTCTGCCTATCTACAAGGCAGACTGTCATTCTGTGAGTATAGAAGACATGGATCCTGGGTTTCTGTAAAACAGAAACACTGATCCATGTTTTCCAGTAGTAAAAGCACCAAGCACTGGCACACAGTTAACCCTTTGATCGCCCCTGATGTTAACCCCTTCCCTGCCAGTGAAAGTACATATTTTTAGCACTGATCACTGTATTAGTGTCACTGGTCCCCCAAAAAAGTGTCAAGTGTCTGATTTGTCCACCGCAATATCGCAGTCCCGCTAATAGTCGCTGATCGCCGCCATTACTAGTAACAAATAAATATCCCATAGTTTGTAGATGCTGTAACTTTTGCGCAAACCAATCAATATACGCTTATTGGGATTTTGTTTTACCAAAAATATTTTGCAGAATACATATTGGTCTAAATTGATGAAGAAATTTGATTCTTTTATTTTGTTTTTTTATTTTTTATTTATTGGATGTGTTTTGGAGCAGAAAGTAAAAAATATTGTTTCTTTTTCCAAATTGTCGGCCGTTCTTTGTTTCTAGCGCAAAAAATTAAAAATGCAGAGGTGATCAAATACAACCAAAATAAAGCTCTATTTGTGGGGGGGAGGACATCGATTTTATTTATGTACAGCATCGCATGACCACGCAATTGTCAGTTTAAGCAACGCAGTCCCCTTTTGCAGAAAATGGCCTGGTCAGGAAGCGGGTGGGGGGTTATAGTCTCTTGGAGGAAGTGGTTCATTTAGTCCCTAATGGCTACAGTCTTGTAACTTCTATATTATTGTCCAGTATGAAATTGCCTTTTAAATGAATCCAAATATGATGGGTATGGGATGGCTCCTTCACCAAGGAGAGGTGATGGGCCTAATCTGCTCCGATACCTCTTGTGGTATTTGGCCTAAAATACTTTGACTTTGATTAATAGGTTCTTCTGTGTCTATCAAAATGCTGATGAGTATGTTTGGATGCAGCTAAAGTTTAATTGTGCAAGGTACCTTCCTGGGATGATGTAACGTGCTGAAAGAGGGGGTCACAACTGCTGCTCTTGTTACAAAATGTCATGGAAGACTTAGACAGCAAATAGATTATGCAATTTTCTTTCCTTTCACCACGAGAGGAAGGAAAGAAAATTGCACGATTCCCCCATCAACACAGTGTCAGCAAAACACAATACTCACACAATAATTATTCCTGCCTGCTATAGCCGCCAGCAGTGATCGCATGATAAAAAAAAAAATCAGACAGTTCGGTTGCACAGTCCACATTTCGTCACACCCTCCACACCAGGGAGGTACTACTGACCCCCCACCTTACCCAGCACTTGATTTGGATTCTACCCACAAGGAAGGTCCCTTAGGGCCACCATCATTCCAGCCAGAGGGTCAGAATGATGCTTGAGCACCCCTACTGGACACTGATAAAAACAGATCTTTGCACATGATCTTAGATCAAAAGGTCATGAACTTGTTTTAAAGGGTCACTCCACCTACAACTGATCAGTATTTATTAGATGCTGGAAAGTTTACCCCCTGACAGTGTCTTCTTGTCTCTTGGGGACACCATTGGGGAGACCTCTGTGCTGACATTTCTGTCTCTGCTCACCCTACACAGATGCTGCAATTTCCGATTTGTCTTGAAAAAGCTAATAGCCTGGCTTCAATGCTTTTCTAATGGCTTCAATATTTTGAGTTATTGACTGCCGATGCATATCAAAGTTGCTGACCTCACTGGCTATGTTCTTGTTCTTAGTTGGTGCTCTTAAAGTGGACCTGCCTTGACCTATCTGTGTGAGCATGCCCAGATTTAAACTGTCATTCCTAGAGTTGTGGGCCACCTGCTAGATAAGAGGGAAGTGATATTTAGGTAAAGGTGCAGCTTCCCTGCTGTGCAACTAGACTGCAGCCTGGGAATCAGAGTATGCCAGAGAAGAAATGGCTTGCTGGCGAAGGACAGATATCTATCTTGTCCAAAGTTATTTTGTTGAAGCAGCTCATTTATCACGCTGGCACAGCAGATTTCTTTGCTGGTAAAACAGTTATCTTGCGGGAGCAGACCATTTATGTTGCTGGTGGAAGCGCAGGTGACACACAATCAGTGTATGTGTGTGGAGCCAGTAAACACGGGGTTATGGCACCCAGCCAACTTGATTAGAAGAGCAACAAGACACACCTGAAATTACATCACGCATGAGCAGATATAAACCTTTTTTTAAGTGATTTCAATATTTCAACATGGATAGTAAATTAAGGGGACACATCTTTTTATAGCATTAGTCACCTAAAACTGAAATCTCAGTGTTTGGTGGATGTTATAGAGTTGAACTTTCTGACTGTCTCTCTTCTATCGCTTGGGGACTCCTGAGTTCCCTGTTCTAAACTCCTGGGTCTGTACACCTGCTGTGCCCATTATGAGGGGTTCCCACCATCCCTGTGCTGAGTTACCGGCTCTGTACACCTGCTGTGCCCATTATGAGGGGTTCCCACCATCCCTGTTCTGAGTTCCTAGGTCCTAAAAAATAGGGAGCGCGGTTATTAATTATTTGTTTGCTGTAAGTGCTTATTAGTGTAGCTGGAGTTTGGCTGCAATTTGTTAGTTTATTTAAATTTGCTTGTACATCCTCGAGACTGACAATGGAGTAGAGGGGAATGTAATTAGCCCAGTACAACGAGATGTCTGAGAGGTAGGTTTCACCCTGAGATAAGAGAGTGAGCGTGCGCACCATCTGAAGGGGAAGGACGTTTTAATGGACACCAAAGTTGGTGCAGGGAGGTTGATGTCTAACACCTCCGATTTTATTTGGTTCACCTTCAATCCCAAGATGGCACCAAAGCCAGACAGGGTATTGGGTAGGTTGGGCAGGGTCCTAACCAGTTCTGTAATAAATAGTAAGAGACTGTCAGTGAATAAGGTGCATTTATGATTTATTCCACTGTTAGAGATGCCATGAATATTTGGGTTAGATCTAATGGCTATAGCCATTGTCCCAATGGTAATATCAAATAATAATGGTGAAAGAGGGGGTCCTTGCCTAGTACCCATCCGTATATGTATTAAGTCCAGAACCTTTATATAAACTCTATTAAAATAAATTTTCACCCAAAAAATAAGATACCTGATAATGCTCAACCTAGTCTAAATTTGAATCTAACCCCAGAACTTAACCCATAATTTAAACAGAATGCCTAATTCTGACCCTAAACGTCCTCATCAGTTGATTTCCATACTGGCATCTATTGATTTTGGCGCAGGGACCAGAATCTTTACACTCCCATCTTGATGGTCAGACACTTTTCCTAAACACAAGATAGAGATGGCCAGGAATGAATTTAGTGTGAGGGATAGGTTATGGGTTCCGGATAGAGATCGAGGGACAATGTTAGTTGCTTTTGGGAGCTTCTGGTTCTAATCCTGATGGTCTGACACCTTCCTGAACACAAGTTAGAGAAGGTGAGGAGTTAATTTAGTGTGATGGGATAGATTTGGGGGTCATGGTTAGAGATCAGGGGATGAGTTTAGTGGGGGGTTTTTTATTTTTTTATTTTGAAGCTTCCAGTTCTAATCTTGAGGGTCTGACACCTTTCCTGCCCACAAGATTGAGATGTCCAGGAGTTCATTCAGTGTGAGGGATTGGTTAGGGTCATGGATAGAGATCAAGAGACAAGATTAGTTGCTTTTAGGAACTTCCAATTTCAATTTTGATGGTCGGACATTTTTCCTGAACATGAGATAGGGATGTGGAGGATTTAATTTAATGTGAGGGGATAGGTTGGGGTAATGGTTAGAGATCGGAGGTCAAGGTTAGTTGCTTTGGGAAGCTTCCAGTTATAATATTGAGGGTCTGACACCTTTCCTGAACACACGATAAAGATGTTGAGGAGTTAATTTAGTGTTAGAGGATAAGTTAGGGTCATGGTTCGAAATCTAGGGACAGGGTTAGTTGCTTATGGAAGTTTCCAGTTCCAATCTTAATGGTCAAACACCTTTCTTGAACACACGATAGGGAGGGGGATAGGTTGGGGTTAGGGATGATTCATAGGACAGGGTTAGATATTAGGATTAGGGCTAAGTGTTAAGCATGTAGAGCAGTGGTCTCCAAACTACGGCCTTTGGCTTACCTTTGGGGCAATAATCCTCCCACTGACACCAACAACAGGGCAACAATTGTTCACTGACAGAAATGATGGGGCACTATTCCTTCCACTGGCGCCAATAATGGTGTACTTATCCTCCACCTAATACTAAAGGTGAAACATTGTTTACTCCTTACTACTACTACACCACTGGTGCCAGGACATTTTCTACTCAAACTGTCTACAGTCTGGCGCCCCTAAAGTCTGAACTACAGAAAACCGGTCCCTTTTTTACAAAACTTACAGACCCCTGATTTATAGTAAACAAGGGGGAGCCTAAAGGTCAGGGTAGGAGTCAAGGGGCATGTGGAACAATTTTTTACACATATATTTTGAAAGCCTCAAGCCAGAAGATCCCATTTGCCAACCAATTGCTAACATAACGGCAAGCTTTGAGGGAAATGTATACTATTACAGCAAAGAATACTATACTGTTAAAGCAGTTCGGCACACATTTCATTTAGTAAATCTCTTTGCCTTCCAAATCAGGCAAAGAGTACTAAATGAAATGTGTTTTTTTTTTTTTTTTTTTTTTACTTACCTTGTAATCGATGACTTCCTGTCTTCTGTCTCTTCGGGGGTGGGCGGGGTCTGTGCGGGGATCCTCGTCACGCCGCACTGTCTCCTGGGATCTGGTGTCATTGATCCCAGGAGTCAGTGCGGGCATCTTCCGAAATCTCGCGAGATTTCGGCCACATCTTCCGAAATCTCGCGAGATTTCAGACACATTTTCCGAAATCTCGCGAGATGTCGGCAGATGTGCCGACATCTCGTGAGATTTCGAAGAACGTGAGCCGCACTTTGCCGTTACTGCGCACGCGCGAGCTCGGCGCAGTAACGGCGGTGCATGCTGGGCCATCTAAAGTGCCTGTGGGGTTTCACATGCCCACAGGCAAGATGGCCCCCAGCAGACAAGAAGAAGATAAAGAATTTTATCGGAGGAAAACCGGCGGCGATCGAGATGGAAGATGGAACAGGTAAGTCCCCCAATTGAGCTATATGGCCTTGGCATATAGCCCAAAAAAAAAAAAAAACGAGTGCAGAACCGCTTTAAAATGATACAAACTGTCATGGCTACAACAGAGCGAATCTTACTATTCAGTCTGAAACTTTTAGGCAAGAAAAGCTCCGGCGCCTATTGATCCTGTTCCAATTTTTCGAGTTCACATTGGACGCCATAAAATAAAGCGATAGCACCGCTAAAGGCTTTACACAAAAAAAATTGGAACGCATTATACCCAAAATGTATCTTTAATAGCACCTTCACCTTTTAATTTTTTTCTTTAATTTTAAATTTCTAAACCAAAAAACTTTTGCACGATGTGGAAATTCTGAGCGAGGTGCCTAAGGCTGACAAGGTGTGATGGATTATTGCTCCCCCTGCAGGGAACTTTACAGCTTTGCATACATGCTTCAAAAATAAAAATAGATTGGAATGAATGAGTGAAGTTCTTCTCGCAACTTTACCTGCAACTAACAAGGAAGTGGAACAATTGTAAAATGGCACTTCCCCCTACGTAGGAGGAGGCAGTGTCCTCTACACCTGGATTTTCCGAGGGCAGGGAGAACCTTTCAGGTGTCTCTCTATAAAATGCTCCCAGTCAGGACCACAACACAGAACTCAACAAGGCTCCCAAATCCTCTCTGGGATTATAACAAAGAACTTTCCATTGAGCAGTAAGGACAAAGCACAACCATCCCTTGCCAGCCATGCATACACTGGTAAGTCTCTGCTCATCTCAGGCTATCTGCTGTTACCTCTACTTCTTCACAAATCCACATTTTGAAATTCCTTGCAAGGAGACTTTACTGGCTATTCAGATAGCTCAGGGCACTGTGATGGATTTTAGGGGCCAGAGCAGAGGAAGAGGGAAAAATGATGCTTTAAATAGACTGGTGTCAAATTTCACTACACCACCTACAGTCTACTAGGGGTACTGCACTTGGAAATATTTGAGTGAATTACTTGTTTAGGATACATTTCAAACCATCAGCTATAGAAGATTCTCCAAATAAGTTGTTTATGTAATATTTTTTTTTATGCAATATCCACCATTTTTCAGGTATTTTATTAACTTTATTTAACCACTTTTTATTAAGGCTTATTGTGATTTTTCATAACACAGCATGAAACTTAGAATCAGTATTGAATGTAGACCACTGAACACAGTAAAAATAGACAAAATATTCATGTATATTTATTTAAATTAGTCTTTCTCAACCTTAATATAATGGGCGACCCTTGAACTTGCCTTCCGGTCTTGGGGAACCCCTGCCAATAATTGCTATATGTTCACACTTGTGGCCATTGGGAAGAATCCCCCACCTTTACTGGTAGCTATAAAAGAGAATTTTTGTGAGTGGTTATTCATCGAAGAGGCAGAATTTGCTCATTGGTCAAGGAACCCCAAGCAGCCTCTGGTTAAGGAAGGCTGGCTTAAAGTAATTGTCATCTTTTGAGGAATTTCAAGTCAGTTTAGTGACTATTCAAAACATTTATTGAATTATGTTTTTTCTTTTCCCTTGCAGTGGATTTTACTGTTGTTGGCAGTTTTCTCAGCCAGTCACTGCTATGCCAAATTAATACACAAGAGGTTCCATGAGCATGCACATTGCTTCAGCGACCAAGAGCTGGCGGAATCAAGCATAAAAGTGGTGCAGCATTTCGTTGGTCACCGGATGGACTGGAATAAGTACAGCTCTGTGAAGCTGGTGGAACAGCTGGAGAATTCTGAAAAGAGAAATAGGCGTAAGAGGAACCCACAAGCCAGCTGCCCAGACTACGAAGTTATTTCAAGAAGCCACAACATATCCGAGCGCTCCATCTCACCCTGGACCTACAGGTAGGAAACAATCCCACACATTATATTGTGACATCAAAGTAAGATGGGTTAAAAAATTCCCAGCAGACCAACTAAGGATTTTTAGAGAGCTTTAACGTAAAGGCAACTTTTTGGATCATCTGATTACCAATAGCCAAGTAGATTAGTGTTCTCCACTGAGTCTTGCAGACTGACACCCTACAACATCACAATCACAAAGTTATACTTAGGGATGATGTTAACATGTAGATTTGCTTTTCTAACAACAACTTTTCTCGATCTCTGCAGGATTAATGTGGATGAGGACCGCTTCCCCCAAAAATTGGCCTTTGCCAAGTGCCTGTGCAACCACTGCATCAGCACCACTACCGGAAAAGAGACCAGCGCCTTGAACTCTGTCGCTATTAACCAGAGCATGCTGGTGCTGCGGAAGGAAACCTGCCCACAAAACAAAAACAAGTACACGTTCAGGATGGAGCAACTGAGCGTCCCCGTGGCCTGCACCTGTGTCGTACCTCGTTATTAGAGAAGATCTCTCCTATGGAGGGCCTCCAATTACCAGACCCAACGTTGTGACTATGTCACCCAAAGTTTGTTTGTTTTAAAACATTTCACTGTTTATCCTGAGCTTTCAGCAGTGGCCCCTCCGTGGTGTCGATGTTCGTCCTGTGTCGGGGCCACCACAATTTTCATCTTTTGATTCTCAAAATGGATCACTGGTTGGTTCACAGAATCCTGTAAAGTAGACTTCTCGGGTATTGACGAGAATTCTTTACTTGCATAGTATGATTAATGCTTTTTTATATTTGGGGTTTAAATTGTATAGTGTAAGAGGAATAGGATAATGGGTTCAGCTGTGAATGTGACTGTCATTTCCAAATCTCATTGGACTGGGCGGAAAATAACTTAAGGAACCTTATCCCTGGTGAATAAGGTAGCTTTGTGAATTGAGCCTTATGTCTTATTGTATGGTGGATGGGTCTGTGCAGGCAGAGGAATGAACTCCTTGAACTCTCCTTACCTGCACAGATCCTTCCAATGGTCCCAATATTACAGATCCGCCAACCCTGATACTAAACAACCCGATCTTTAATCTAAGACTAAGAGTGCTATAATATAGCACTTAATACCAGTAAAAAGAAAAGACTTTATATAAACTGTATATATACATAATCTTCTGGGATTATTATGTGTATATGAAATTGTATATATATCAATAATTGTTAATAAGCAGATTAATATTTATTTAAGTAATATTTAAGTATTTAAATCTATTGAATATGTAATATCGTTTATATTATTTATTATTTTGTGTTTATTTCTGATGACGCTGTGCGCTAATAAGATTGTTTTATTTTTATGTACTGAATGTATTGGTTTGGGGTTTGAATATCAGCCTTTATGAAGTTGTGAATTGATTGTAATTTTTTAATTGGGCTCCATTCTTCTGTATGGGCCCGGAGGTTTGGTGTTTGTCACCAGAGAGAAAAAAAAATAAAGTTTTCTTGAAAGGAAAAAAAAAAAAAACTAATTTGATTATTTGGGAATTTTTTTTTCTCCATATTTATTGATCTGCACTCACACCTACAAGAAGGGAAAGCGAGGGTCTCATTCATCCAATGTCAGTGGTGTCAATTCAGACCAAATTGAACAATGTTGCAGAATGTTTCAATTAGCACAAATGTATCGGACATTGTACTGTGTGAAAAAATAGGCCAATTGTTGAGTTCAGTTTCTCACTGGGGGGCGGGGGGGGGGGGGTGTGACAAAAACACATCTAAGCAATTAGTGAGATTCAGGGGTGCAACTACAGATCATGGAAAATTGTGATAGGGCCCCCTAGTGACCTTCTATTGTCATTGATCATAACATAAAGTATGCCTTTATCTTGAACCGGCAGCAGGAGAGCCGTCAGCACAGTCAGTACATTACAGGAGCAGAGTTGAGGATGGAGGAGGTCAGGGAAGCGCAACAGGGAATTAACTTTTAACTTTCATTATGCAGCTAACCTCAGTAGCTCACCAGTCTTTTTCATCAGCTCAGATCTCAGAACCTCTCTGCAAATTCATAGCAAGCAAGTGTTGGAAGAGATGGTGTAGTACTCAGTAAAAATGTAAAGGAAGACCGATACCTGCACTCAGAGATGAAGAAGCTCCTAACCATTTTATTGATAGTCCATTAAAAGCCAAACATCACAGCTTTACAAGCAGGAAACGGTGTTAACGCGTTTCACGCAGACATGTGCTTAAAGCGGAGCTCCACCCAAAAGGGAAAGTTCTGCTTTAAGCACGCATTTTTTGGGGGGGGAGCAAGTACCTAATTTTAACAAGTACCCGCTCCCACTTTCGCTCGGGCCACCTAGGCGATCCGAACGGAAGTTCTCCTCTCCCCCTTCCTCTGTGCGATCTTCTGGGACACGTCACAGGTCCCAGAAGATTGCCCGGCTATTGAGGAGGCACAGCACGGCTCACACCCGGCTGTGACAGCCAGGTTCCCTCACTTGTAATGCCGGCACTGAGGAGACGCAGAGAACGGGTTTGGGAGGCCACATCGCTGGATCCTGGGACAGGTGAATGTGTGCTTATCGTCACCGATCCGTCACCCTGTTCGGATCGGCACACGCCGCGATCCGCGGAGCGCTCCTCGGCCTTAGGAAAGGCAGTTTACAAATGACGGAGCGATCACTTGTAAACAAACCGGCGTCAAGATGACGCCTGTTCCTCTCTCCCCTCTGTGTACAGATCTGTACAGTGGAGGGGAGAGATCGGATGGCAGCAGCGCTGTGGGCTGGATCTGTAGTGCCCACAGCGCTGGTCTGTGACAATTGCAGTCACAGCCATCCCTCCATACCCTGCCAATACCCTGACAATATTCTGCAATACCCTGACAATATTCTGCAATACCCTGACAATATTCTGCAATACTCTGCCAATACTCTGCCATACCCTGCCAATACTCTGCCATACCCTGCCAATACTCTGCGATACCCAGCCATGCTCAGCCATACCCAGCCATACTCAGCCAATATTACAGTGGGGGAGATGTATATTACAGTGGGAAGATTGTGGATATTACAGTGGGGACTATATGGTGGTGGAATTTTCACAGGTTTTTGCAAATTCAATTATTATTTGCTGATCCGAAAAATGATCCGATCCGTGACTCTGATCCGAGGATCGTTCCGATCCGTGAGTTTTTTGATCCGTTGCACACCTAGTGCTGGCCAGGATGACCAGAAGCTGTAAGGGTAAAAATAAATCTATACTATGAAGACATGCTAAACAAATTTTTCTCAGTGGAGGTGGAGGATGACAACAACACATCTCAGCAATGAGTGAGATTCAGGGGCGCAACTATAAATTATGGGGCCCCAAAGCAATTTTTTTTATTTAAATGTTTTATTTATTAGGAATTTTTTTTCCAGAGATATAATATAGCTTTTTTTTCTACAACCTTCGCAGTTTAAATTTGGCAAGCAAAGGTTCAAATATTCAGAATTCCCAGAAGAAAGAGCATAAGTAAAGTGGTCACAATAGGTAGAGGTAGATATATCACATCCGTCAATAAGAAGACACAATTGAAGAACTACAGTCTACACACAAAAAAGTCTACACACCCCTATTAAAATGTCAGGTTTCTGTGATGTAAAATAAATGAGAAGAAGATAAATAAATTCAGAATTCTTTCCACCTTTTAATGTGACCTATAAACTGTACAACTCAATTGAACAACAAACTGAAATCTTTTAGGTGGAGGGAAGTAAAAAAAAAAAAAATACGGTTGCATAAGTGTGCACACCCTTAAATGAATACTTTGTTTGAAGCACCTTTTGATTTTTTTATTACAGCACTCAGTCTTTTTGGGTATGAGTCTATCAGCATGGCACATCTTGACTTGGCAATATTTGCCCACTCTTCTGCCCCGTACACACGAGCGGATTTTCCGTCGGAAAAATCTTGGATGTTTTTTTTCGACGGAATTCCCCGCTCAAGCTTGGCTTGCATACACACGGTCACACAAAAGTTCTCTGAACTTTCGACCATCAAGAACGCGGTGATGTACAACACTACAACGAGCCGAGAAAATAAAGTTCAATGCTTCCATGCATGCGTCGAATTGTTTCCGAGCGTGCGTAGGAATTTTGCGCATCGGAATTGGTACAGACGATCGGAATTTCAGATCAAAACTTTTTCCGACCGAAAAATTGAGTACCTGCTCTCAATCTTTTGCTGGCTGGAATTCCCTCTAGCAAAAGTCCAATGGAGCATACACACGGTCGCATTTTCCGACCAAAAGCTCTGACTTTTGCTGGTGGAATTTCCGATCGTGTGTACGCGGCATTCTTTGCGAAAACACTGCAAATTTGTCAGATTGCGAGGGCATGTAGTACTCATTCAAAAGGTGGTGTAGTAGTTATTCAAAAGAAAATCATTTAAGTTCTGTCCGGGATGACCAGAAGCTTTGAGGGTAATAAATCTACACTACGAAGATGGCTAAACAAATTCATCTGAGTAGACGACCTGCAAAGGGGATCTGTGACTGGTGACAACCATTCTGAAGTCTCCTCCTATACGCCCGGGCCAAGGCCTCCAGCCACCTGCAGATTCCCCAACCTCCCACAGTGCCACCTAATCTCCAATGGTGGTCCACGATGCCCCTCGACCTCCCACAGTACCTCCCAACTACCATAGTGCCACCCAACCTCCAAAAGTGGCCCACTGTACCCCTCAACCTCCCACAGTACCTCCTAGCTCCCATAGTGCCACCCAACCTCCAATAGTGGTCCATCCTGGCCCTCAGCCCCCATAATTTTCCCACACTTCCATAGTGCCTTCCAACTCCCATAGTGCCACCCAACCTCCAAAAGTGGTCCACTGTGCCCCTCAACCTACCACAGTGCCCCCAGACCCCGTGTGAGCCCTCAGCCCCCATAATTCCTCCAACCTCCCGCATTACCTTTCAGCTCCCATAGTGACACCCACCTCCCATAATGGTCCACTATGTCCCTCAACCTCCAACAGTGCCCCTAGGCCCTGAGAGCTCTTACAGCACCGCCAGCTCTCTTTAGTGCCTCAAGCCCTCCATAGTGCTCTCAACCTCCAACAGTGTCTCACAGTTCCCACTGCAGTGTACTCCAGTCTACCCCTGGAAAACCCCAGCCTCCTGGGAAGACCAAAAGTCCTCTACAGACTCCCCCCCCCCCCCCCCAGTGGCCCTAAGTCCCCAAACCACCTTCAGAATGCCCATCCCAACCCAGTGACACCCAGTCCCATTCTGAATTTTTTCAGCATTTCAATACATATTTTGCATTCCTATAGATTTATTATGTGAATATCAACTTTATTTTTTACTGTTGGGACATGGAAGGTTTTGGAAGAATTTACAGGGCCCTGCTCTCGTGATGTCACAGAGAATAAGTGTGTATTTGTTATCTTCGTATGAATTCAGATCAACGGAATTCCATAATGGGTCCCCCTTCCATCCCCAGGCCCTATGGCGGCTGCGTAGGCTGATGTTATTTTTACACCACAGATGAGACTGGAAAATAAGAAGTGTTCCTTTTTTTTTTAGCTCTAGCCTAAATTAGTGTGAAATTCTTCCCATTCCTCACCCCGCTACCAGGCAGGTGTAATTCTATGAATCCCCTTATCATGTTCTCTATATCTATACTACACCATGAAATCCTGTCCGTCTGCATAGTTTACAATTCTCACACTTTTCAGATGTGATTTGTCAAATGAAATTCTAAGAATATAATTCTGTTGTAGGAATGAGAAGGTGATGAAATGAGAAAATACCTGTTTTTTTATCTCACAGTGGAAACAATTATGTAGCAATAGGAAGTGTGCAGCAACAGGTGTGTCATACTGCTTCCTACAGTCAGGAAAATAATTATTTGATCCCCTGCAGGTTTTGCACGTTTTTCCACTTACAAAGAAATGAAGGGTCTATAATTTTTATCATAGGTGTATTTTAAATGATAGAGACAGAATATCAACCAAAGATCCAGAAAAAAAATGATACAAACGTTATACATTGAGACATGAAAACATGACTTAGTACTTGGTGGAGAAACCCTTGTTGGCAATCACAGAGGTCAGACGTTTCTTGTAGTTGGTGATCAGGTTTGCACACATCTCAGGAGGGATTTTGATCCTCTCTTCTTTACAGATCTTCTCTAAAGGTTAAGGTTTCTTGGCTGTCGCTTGGCAACTCGAAGTTTCAGCTCCCTCCATACATTTTCTATAGGATTATGGTCTGGAGACTGGATAGGCCACTCCAAGACCTTTAACCGCTTCCTGACCGCCTCATGTAGATATACGTCTACAGAATGGCACGGGCAGGCAAAACCACGTACCTGTACGTGGCCCTTTAAATGCCTGCCCGTGGGTCGCGCGCGCGCCGCCAGCGGCACGCTCGCGACCCGGTCGGGAGCTCCGTGACCCTGGCCGCGGGACCAGCGGACCCGATCGCCGCTGGTGTCCCGCGATCGGGTTACGGAGCTGAAGAACGGGGAGAGGTTTGTTTACACGCGCTTCCTACTCTGCCTGTCATTGATTGGCTGTTCCTGGTCATCGGGAAAGCCGATCAATGACGTCAGACGTCAGCCCCGCCCCCTAATGTAAAAAAACACACACACGTCACAGCCCATAACCCCTCCCCTCCCCCTAGTGGTTAACTCTTTCACTACAACTGTCATTTATACAGGAATCAATGCATTTAAATAGCACTGATTTCTGTATAAATGACAATGGTCCCAAAAATGTGTCAAAAATGTCCGATGTGTCCGCCATAATGTCGCAGTCACAATAAAAATCGCTGATCGCCGCCATTACTAGTAAAAAAAAAAATATTTATAAAAATGCTATAAAACTATCCCCTATTTTGTAAACGCTATAACTTTTGCGCAAACCAATCAATTATCGCTAATTGCGATTTTTTTTACCAAAAATATGTAGAAGAATACGTATCGGTCTAAACTGAGGAAAAAAAAATTTTTTTTTTATATTTTTTTGGGGATATTTATTATAGCAAAAAGCTAAAAATATTGCATTTTTTTCAAAATTGTCGCTCTATTTTTGTTTATAGAGCAAAAAATAAAAACCGCAGGGCGATCAAATACCACCAAAAGAAAGCTCTATTTGTGGGAAAAAAAGGACGCCAATTTTGTTTTGGAGCCACGACCGCGCAATTGTCAGTTAAAGCGACGCAGTGCCGAATCGCAAAAAGGGGCCTGGTCCTTTGGCTGCCAATTGGTCCGGGGCTGAAGTGGTTAATGTGCTTCTTCTTGAGCCACTCCTTTGTTGCCTTGGCGGTATGTTTTGGGTCATTGTCATGCTGGAAGGACCCATCTACGACCCATCTTCAGTGTTCTGGCTGAGGGAAGAAGGTTCTCACCCAAGATTTACAATACATGGCCCCGTCCATTGGGGGCAAAGTCAGCCTGTACCTTTAGCAGAGAAACAGCCCCAAAGCATAATGTTTCCACCTCCGTACTTCACTGTAGGGATGGTCTTATTAGGGTCATAGTCAGTATTTGTCTTCCTCCAAACACGGCAAATCAAGTTAATGCCAAAGAGCTGAATTTTGCTCTCATCTGACCACAGCACTTTCTCCTAATCCTTCTCTGAATCATTCAGCTGTTCATTAGGCTACTTTCACACTGGGGCATTGGGGGCGTCGGTGGTAAAGCGCCGCTATTTTTACCAGCCATTTACAGCCGTTTTTGCAGCCCTTTTCGGCCCGCTAGCGGGGCACTTTTAACCCCCGCTAACGGCCGAAAAAGGGTTAAAAGCGCCAGCAAAGTGTCGCTGCAGCAGCGCTTTGCTGTCACTTTGGCGGCGCTGCCCATTGATTTCAATGGGCAGGGGCGATTTAGGAGCGGTGTATACATCGCTCCTACAGTGCCTTAAAGATGCGGCTTGCAGGACTTTCTTTTTAGCGTCCTGCCAGCACACCGCTCCAGTGTGAAAGCACTCGGGCTTTCACATTGGAGTGAGAGGAGAGGCGCTATGCAGGCGCTATTTTTAGCGATATAGTGCCTGTAAAGTGCCTCGGTGTGAAAGCAGCCTAAGCAAACTTCAGACAGGCCTGTACATGTGCCTTCTTCAGGAGGGGGACCTTGCGGGCGCTGCAGGATTTCAATCCACGGTGGTGTATTGTGTTACCAATGGTTGGTTTGGTGACTGTGGTCCCAACTGCCTTGAGATCCTTCACAAGCTCCTCCCGTGTAGTTCTGGGCTGATCCCTCACTTTTCTCATGATCATCTTTATCCAATGAGGAGAAATCTTGCATAGAGATCCAGACTGAGGGTGATTGATGGTTATTTTGTATTTCTTCCATTTGCGAATAATCGCACCAACAGTTGTCTCCTTCTCACCAAGCTTCTTGCTGGTGGTCTTGTAGCCCATTCCAGCCTTGTGCGGATCTACAATCCCTGATGTCATTTGACAGCTCTTTGGTCTTTCCCATAATGGTGAGGTTTGAATGGAAGAAAGAGATTCTGTGGACAGGTGTCTTTTATACACATATCGAGTTGTCGTTAGGAGCATCTTCTTACATTGGCGAGACTAATCTGTGTAAGCCCCCATACACACACCACAAAACCCTCAGATTATTTCCGACGGATTTTGTCCGACACTGGTGTTGCATACACGCGGTCGGACAAAGTTGTCGGAAAATCCGATCATTCCGAACGTGGTGATATTCGTTGCGTACGACGGAACTACGTAGAGGCCAGTAGCCAATAGCTTTGGTCTTGTAATTTGATCTGAGCATGCGTGGCACTTTGTCCGTTGGAATTCTCTACACGCGATCGGAAAAGGTCTGATCGGATTTTGTTGTCGGAAAATTTGAGATCCTGCTCTCAAATTTTTTCCGGTGGAAAAAGCCCGCTAGAGCCCACACACGATCGGATTTTCCGACAACATAATCCGATCTGACCTTTTCCATCGGAATATCCGACCGTGTGTACGGGGCATAACACATGAGTACATTCTGTAGCCAGTCTGTGGGAGCCAGAATTATTGTTGGTTGGTAGGGGATCAAATACTTATTTTACTCACTGAACTGCAACTCAATTTATAACTTTTGTTTTATGTGTTTTTTCAGGATTTTTGGTTGATATTCAGTCTCTATCATTTAAAATACACCTATGATAAACATTATAGACCTTTAATTTCTTTGTAAGTGGGCAAACTTACAAAATCTGCAGGGGATCCAATAATTATTTCCCCTGTTGTATATAATGATCATTTATAGATATCATTTTTTTCTTTTATGATTTTACATGAGTGATGGAAGTGTGGAGCCTCAGGAATAATCACCATCTCTGCAACATTAAAACCGCTTCCTGGCCCAGACAACCCCATAGACCACCCCGAGGTGGAAGAATGTTGGTGGGGAAATTACATGAAGAAATCACTGAGTATAATCAGTCTTGCACAGTTGTATAGGCTCCTCTCCCTTACTGAAATTATTTACTTGTGTTGTCACTGCACACTGTGACAGCGTCAAAGCATTTTAATATTTGCATAACTCCTCCCACTGCATACATCAGGGCTGAGGGCCCTTGTGAATAGTACTGAGGCCGGGGGCTGTGATGTCTTCAGGGAGCTATGTACAGCACCTTGCTGGCCCCTCCCACCAGCCATGATCTGCCTGCATTTCATAGAGTAGCACTAGGGTTGCCACCTGTCCAGGATTCACCCGGACAATTCAGGTTTGGAATCATGCGTCCAAGTTTCAGACTGCCTGAACCCCCCCCCCCCCCCCCCCCCCGCACACACACACACAGACGGGAGAGGCGAGAGGGCTTGATCTGCTCCTCTTCCTCCCACCCCTCTGTGTCTGCCCACACTCCTTAGAAAAGGAAAGTGCGCGCCAGAAATTTGAAGTCCAGCAGCCTCAGATACTGTACATCTGGATGAGAGGTGCTGACTGCCAAGGGGTGAGTGAGCTCACCATCCATCCCTGTCTGTGACTGAAGTCCCCCCCCTTCTTTCTCTTGCTTCTGAGTACACTCAGAGTTCCCCTTTACACCAGAGGCCACAGTGTTCCCCCTTACATCAGAGCCCTCTCTGTACATCAGAGTTCTCAGTGTTACCCTATAAATCAGGGTTCCCAGAGCATCCCTTACATCAGAGTCCCCCTTACAGTTTAAGGGATCTCTGCGAGTTCAGAAGAAAAAGGGGAAATCTACTGATTCAGATGTAAAAGGGGAACTCTGTGGACTCTGATGTAAAGGGAGACTCTTGTGATTAACTTCTTATAATTAGAAATAAAACAAAAAAGGGAGAGGCCAAACCAGCCTCTCAAAACACAGATATTGTAGGCACAGCATGAGGCGGTAAGTATAAAAAATAAAAATGTTATTAGATATACATTAACCGCTTGCCGACCAGCCGCCGTCTTTAAACTGCGGCAGGTCGGCGTGTTCCTGCAAACTGTTGTAGCTGTACATTGGCCCTTTCAGCAGGGATAGCAGGCGCGCATGGCTGGTGGTCGTGATGACCGCCGGCCACATGTGATCGCAGGCACGAGAGCCATAACAGGGACGTGTGTGTGTGTGTGTGTGTGTGTGTGTGTGTGTGTGTGTGTGTGTAAACACACAAATCCCTGTTCTGTGAGGAGAGCTAGGAACAACGATCTGTCTCCTCCTCTAGTCAGTTCCTTCCCCCTACAGTTAGAACACACAGAGAGGGAACACAGTTAACCCCTTGATCGCCTCTTAGTGTTAATTCCTTTCCTGCCAGTGACATTTACACAGTAATCAGTCCATTTTTTTTATAGCACTGATCGCTGTATAAATGCCAATGGTCCCAAAAAATGTGTCAAAAGTGTCCGATTTGTCCTCCACAAAAAAAAATTATAATAAAAATACCATAAATCTTTCCCATAGTTTGTAGATGCTATAACTTTTGCGTCTGTCCGCTGATCCCCGTTGAGCAGATGGATGGGTGGTCTGCCCGCTGATCCCTGCTGAGCAGGTGGATGGGTGGTCTGCCCGCTGATCCCCGCTGAGCAGGTGGATGGGTGGTCTGTCCGCTGATCCCTGCTGAGCAGGTGGATGGGTGGTCTGCCTGCTGAGCAGGTGGATGGGTGGTCTGTCCACTGATCCCTGCTGAGCAGGTGGATGGGTGGTCTGCCCGCTGATCCCTGCTGAGCAGGTGGATGGGTGGTCTGCCTGCTGAGCAGGTGGATGGGTGGTCTGCCTGCTGAGCAGGTGGATGGGTGGTCTGCCTGCTGAGCAGGTGGATGGGTGGTCTGCCCGCTGATCCCTGCTGAGCGGGTGGATGGGTGGTCTGCCTGCTGAGCAGGTGGATGGGTGGTCTGCCCGCTGATCCCCGCTGAGCAGGTGGATGGGTAGTCTGCCCGCTGATCCCTGCTGAGCAGGTGGATGGGTGGTCTGCCCGCTGATCCCCGCTGAGCAGGTGGATGGGTGGTCTGTCCGCTGATCCCCGCTGAGCAGGTGGATGGGTGGTCTGCCCGCTGATCCCCGCTGAGCAGGTGGATGGGTGGTCTGTCCGCTGATCCCCGCTGAGCAGGTGGATGGGTGGTCTGCCCGCTGATCCCCGCTGAGCAGGTGGATGGGTGGTCTGCCCGATGATCCCTGCTGAGCAGGTGGATGGATGGTCTGCCCGCTGATCCCTGCTGAGCAGGTGGATGGGTGGTCTGCCTGCTGAGCAGGTGGATGGGTGGTCTGCCTGCTGAGCAGGTGGATGGATGGTCTGTCCACTGATCCCTGCTGAGCAGGTGGATGGGTGGTCTGCCTGCTGAGCAGGTGGATGGGTGGTCTGCCTGCTGAGCAGGTGGATGGGTGGTCTGCCCGCTGATCCCCGCTGAGCAGGTGGATGGGTGGTCTGCCTGCTGAGCAGGTGGATGGGTGGTCTGCCCGCAGATCCCTGCTGAGCAGGTGGATGGGTGGTCTGTCCGATGATCCCCGCTGAGCAGGTGGATGGGTGGTCTGCCCGCTGATCCCTGCTGAGCAGGTGGATGGGTGGTCTGCCCGCTGATCCCCGCTGAGCAGGTGGATGGGTGGTCTGTCTGCTGATCCCCGCTGAGCAGGTGGATGGGTGGTCTGCCCGCTGATCCCTGCTGAGCAGGTGGATGGGTGGTCTGTCCGATGATCCCCGCTGAGCAGGTGGATGGGTGGTCTGCCCGCTGATCCCCGCTGAGCAGGTGGATGGGTGGTCTGCCCGATGATCCCTGCTGAGCAGGTGGATGGATGGTCTGCCCGCTGATCCCTGCTGAGCAGGTGGATGGGTGGTCTGCCCGCTGATCCCTGCTGAGCAGGTGGATGGATTGTCTGCCCGCTGATCCCTGCTGAGCAGGTGGATGGGTGGTCTGCCCGCTGATCCCTGCTGAGCAGGTGGATGGATTGTCTGCCCGCTGATCCCTGCTGAGCAGGTGGATGGGTGGTCTGCCCGCTGATCCCTGCTGAGCAGGTGGATGGGTGATCTGTCCGCTGATCCCCGCTGAGCAGGTGGATGGATGGTCTGCCCGCTGATCCCTGCTGAGCAGGTGGATGGGTGATCTGTCCGCTGATCCCCGCTGAGCAGGGGGATGGGTGGTCTGCCCGCTGATCCCCGCTGAGCAGGTGGATGGGTGATCTGTCCGCTGATCCCTGCTGAGCAGGTGGATGGATTGTCTGCCCGCTGATCCCTGCTGAGCAGGTGGATGGGTGGTCTGCCCGCTGATCCCCGCTGAGCAGGTGGATGGGTGGTCTGCCCGCTGATCCCCGCTGAGCAGGTGGATGGGTGATCTGTCCGCTGATCCCCGCTGAGCAGGTGGATGGGTGGTCTGCCCGCTGATCCCCGCTGAGCAGGTGGATGGGTGGTCTGCCCGCTGATCCCCGCTGAGCAGGTGGATGGGTGATCTGTCCGCTGATCCCCGCTGAGCAGGTGGATGGATGGTCTGTCCGCTGATCCCCGCATACAGCCGGCTTTCCTCAATGGGCAAACAGACCGCTTGTCCATTTACACCTGACTGCCATCCGAACCGATCTGCCTGATGGATGGCAAATGGATCCCCATCCGTCTGTTTTTAGCGTCAAGTCACCCATAGAGGAGCCTGAAGGGTCCGATTGTGACTGCCTGAAATACTGACAGGCGGACCTGATTGGTCCACTAGTGTGAATCAAGCCTAAGTACCAGAAACCTAACAAACTATACAATATGTACAAAATATTCACTCACCGGACACTTTATTAGGTTCTGATCTACTGGGATTTTCACACACAACCATCTCTCTGGTTTACAGAGAATGGCCCAAAAAAGGGAAAATATCCAGTAAGCGGCTGTTGTGTGGACAAAAATGCCTTGTCGATGTCAGAGGTCAGAGGAGAATGGGCAGACTGGTTCTAGATGATAGCAAGGCAACAGTAACTCAAATAACCATTTGTTACATGCAAAGTATGTAGAATACCATCTCTGATCACACAATGTGTAGCAGATGGGCTACAGTAGCAGAAGACCACACCGGGTGCCACTCCTGTCAGCTAAGCACAGGAAACTGAGGCTACAATAGACTTGTGCACAACGGGAAGTTTTGTTTAGTTTCGGTTCGTTGTCATTCGTAAAATACATAATTTCGTTCTGTTATATTCGTTATGTTACGTTAATTTGTTATTTCTGTAGAGTGTCGATATTCGTTATCCTGAATCTCGAATCATGTCAAAAAATAATTTGTTATATGCGCTATAATTTAGTTTGTATTCGTTGAAATTCGATATTTATGTATATATATTCCTGATAATGATTCGTAGTTTGGAAAGTCGTGAATCTATTAACACACACAATGGCAATATCTCTTCTCCTCGGCTCAAATACAATACAACACCCTTCTCACCCAGTTCTCAGGAATCCAACCTCCAGCACAAAATTAATCACCTGATTGGACTGTAATTCCACGTACACGCGGTCGCAATTTCCGATGGAAACAGTCCGATGGGAGCTTTTCAACGGATTTTCCGTCCGTGTGTATGCCCATCGGTCTTTTTCTGTCGGAATTTCCGACGGACTTTGGATTGAGAACCTGTTTTCAATTTTTCCAACGGAAAACCTTTCTATCGGATTTTCCGATCGTGTGTATGCAATTCCGACACGCAAAATTCCGACGCATGCTCGGAAACAATTCGACGCATGCTCGGAAGCATTAAACTTCCCTTCTATAGTGCTGTCGAATGTGTTTTATGCCGCTGTGTTACTGACCATCGGAATTTGGTGTGACCGTGTGTAGGCAAGACAGTTTGAGCGAAATTCCGTCGGAAAAACCATCAGAGCTTTTTCCGACGAGAATTCCGACCGTGTGTACGCGGCATTAGATTTACTTTGAGTTGACCTTTTGTTTCATTAGATCTTTAACGAATTACCGAATCATGACAAATTAATTTGTTATATCCGCTATAAGGCCCCTTTCACACTGGGGCGGGAGCGGCGGCGGTGGTAAAGCAGCGCTGTATTTAGCGCTGCTTTACCGTCATTTTAGCTGCGGTATTCGGCCGCTAGCGGTGCGGTTTTAACCCCCGCTAGCGGCCGAAAAAGGGTTAAAACACCCCGCAAAGTGCCGCCGCAGTGGCGCTTTGCGGCGGTATTGCCGCAGTATCACCACGGTATCCCATTGATTTCAATGGGTAGGAGCGGTATAGGAGCTCCTTCACCGCTCCAAAGATGCTGCTAGCAGGACCGTCCTGCTAGCGCACCGCTCTCCGGCTTTCACACTGGAGTGAATGGGGCCAGATTTTTTCAGGCGCTGTACAGGCGCTATTTTTAGCGCTGTAGCGCCTGAAAAACGCCCCAGTGTGAAAGGGGCCTAACTTCTTTCGTATTAGTTGAAATTCATTATTTTTTTATTCAGACTTTCGGATGTATCCGAATGTCTGAATAAAAAAATAACTAATTTCAACTAATACGAAATAAATTGTAAATTAGAAATTTGTGCTGGAGGTTCAGCCGAATTCCGATTTGATACGAAACGAATTGCACATGTCTAGTCTACAATTCGCACAGGATCACCAAAATTGGACAATAGAAGATTGGAAAAACGTTGAATGATCTGATGAGTCTCGATTTCAGCTGCGACGTTCAGATGGTCGGGTCAGAATTTGGCCTAAATAACATAAAAGAATGGATCCATCCTGTCTTGTATCACCGGTTCAGGCTGGTGGTGTAATGGTGTGGGGGGGGTGGGGGGGATATTTTCTTGGCACACTTTGGGCCCCTTAGTACCAATTGAGCATCGTTTAAACACCACGGCCTACCTGAGTATTGTTGCTGACCATGTCCATCCCTTTATGACTACAGTGTCCCCATCTTCTGATGGCTCCTTCCAGCAGGATAATGCACCATGTCACAAAGATCTCATTGCCCAGTGGTGAGATGATTAGGTCACTGTACTCCAATGGTATCCACACTCACCAGATCTCATCCAATAGAGCACCTTTGGGATGTGGTGTAACGGGAGATTCACATAATGGATGTACAGCCGACAAATCTGCAGCAACTGTGTGATGCCATCATGTCACTATGGAGCAAAATCTCAGAGGAATGTTTCCAACACCTTGCTGAATATATGCCATGAAGAATTAAAGCAGTTCTGAAGGCAAATGGGGGTCCAACCTGATACTAGCAAAGTGTACCTAATAAAGTGGCAGTGAGTGTGTGTGTATATATATATATATATATATATATATATATATATGTGTATCTAGATATACTCTATATATATATATATTAGTATTTTCAGAGAGAATTCAGTTTAGAACCAACTGTGTTCACATTTATTATCACTTTACTATCAAGGTGCTGCCCCCTTGTGGAGACATTGGAGAAGACACTAGCACCGGTGCTTCTGATTTCAGAGGTAAAGTCTTAATTGCTAAAGCTTTTCCTGAATCTGGCCGTGTTTTTTATCTGCTTGTCTATGTTTGTGTGGAGACTTAGCTCTGTTTTCCCCATATTAATGGTCAGAAAATGGGCATGGCAGTTTTTTTTTTACTTTGGAACAGGCTGTATTGCCATAGCTCCCAACTGTCCCTGATTTGGAGGGACTGTCCCTGATTTGGAGCAATGTCCCTCTGTCCCTCATTCCTCCTCATTTGTCCCTCATTTTGGTCTGATCTATATTGATGTATATAAAATGCACTTTATATCTATCAAAAAGTGTTTTCCAGTGCTAAATCCTTCATCTGATTTCTAAATTGCTGCATTTGTAAATTCCAAAAGCCAATATAAAGGAATAGTAGTGGTAAAAAAAGCACTTGTGGTTTTAACCAATCTTGTTTTTTTGTACAATTCTCCTTTAAGGGGGCGTGTCCCATGCCTGCATACTTTTGGTGATAGGTGTCCCTCATTCCCATCTCAAAAAGTTGGGACGTATGTGTATTGCCAATGTTGGTGTTTTTTTGGCTTGCTTCATTAGGACATTCCTACCCAGATTGTATGGTTGGCCCCATTTTCAATATTGGGGTTGCCCACCCACTAAGGGTAGTGTCCCAGGCCGGTCAGTATTTGGTGTTGGTTTTGGTTGGCACAAGCCGGTCATTCCAGCTGGCAATATCATCATAATGCCAAGCTGTATTTGTAGATGTGTTGGGGGTGATGGTGGCCCTCTGGTAGCTCAGCATAGCCAGAATAGGCCGGGCCCAAGTGACCCATTTGGCCCTGTCAGGTGATTTGGGATGTCATTGTTATAGACTCTGCTTTTCTGTACCCGATTGGTGGCTGATGAATCAGCAATACTTTTCTTTGCCTTCATGCGTGGCATTAGGTGTTAAAATATATTTCCATGAATAGAGTGGAGAGAGGTTAGACCTTCTACCAGATCTGTAAGATGAGATATCTCCTCATATCCTATCCTGGTAACCTGTGCGCCATTGTGTGTCGACGGTTAGATGGACATGAAGTGAGGGGAAATCCTGAAAATGGGAGGCACTGTGGGAAGTTGGGAGATCTGCAGCTAAATGAAGGCCTGGGAGGAGGTAGGCCACCTCCCAATGGTTGAGAAACGCTGCTCCATGATACAGAGAAACACATATATTACACATAAAATAAATGTATAAGTAAATAAATTCAACAGTGCAAAAGGAGCCCAAAGAAAGAAGAAAAAAGTTGTATCATATTTAAAAAAATAAATATCATAAAACATATTTTTTACAGGAGTACACACGCATTTCCTTCAGCGTCGTACCCAAAACAGGAAGTTAAAAGAAAAAGTTCTCTTCTTTTGGTTACATTTGACTGTTATTTAATTTGTATAAACACTTATTTGATGTGATTATATTTGTTAATATTTGCCGTCAGGGCTGCTGTTAGAAATCATGGGGTCCTGTACAGCCTACCTGACAGGTACCCCCCACCCCCGGGCCCCGCTCATCCTGAAACCAATTCTCCTGTGTGCTTGCAGCAGCTGCCAGCAGGAGAGGAGGGAAGCTAGCAGAGCTGCAGGGGGGGCACACAAATATTAGAATCAAGGATCGGTTCCTTCAGTGAGGCCGTACAGCCTGCTCTCCTGCTTGGCAGGTGCCTGGACCCCCCTAATTGAACTGATGGGACTGGGGCCCAGTACAGGAGGCCCAGCTGTACTGCCTTATCAGCGGCCCCGTTTGCCATATTATAGAGAATTGAATGCAGGAAGTAATCAGTCTGACACATTTGTGTCCATTTAGTATCAACAACTTATAGGTAGATAGAAGGAAGTACAACTCACAGAATATTTGATATATTTTATTTGAACATAGTACCATTAGCGCTGTTTACTAATACAAAAACACTATATGAGAAGTTTATATATATATATATATATATATATATATATATATATATTTTTTTTTTTTTTTAGGGGGTTTAGAAAGTGTGCAGTAATTACACAAATAGGGGTACTCATAAAAAAATGTAAATACATGAATGCAGAAAATAGTATGCATTATGACCACTAGATGGCATGGGTGAGCACTTATCTACTTACCATGATAGTCAATGCCATCTAGTGGCCATAAAGCCTAATGCACACAGGCAAAGAGCCCTGCACAGCATAAAATCCCAGCGTTTTGGTGGTTCGACTGGAATCGCTTCAGTTTCTCTGAAAAAAAACTTGCAATATGTGTGACACACACGGGTTCTTTGTACCAGCTCTAAATTGGGTCATTGCACCGATTGTGGTGGCATCCTTTTCCGCTGTCAATTTACGCAGCGCTTTACATATACATTTTACATTCACATCAGTCCCTACCCTCAAGGAGCTTACAATCTAAGGTATATATATATATATATATATATATATATATAAAAATATGAGACCAGGCAGGCTTGGGTATGTTTGACTTTTGTGTTTACTATCTGAGTTTTTCTGGGCATAGGTTCCTTCCCTGCATCCACTCTCGTAATCCAAAAGGTCTTTCTATACCCATTGTACCAAGTACTTTCTTTTTATTTAGTAGGACTTTTGACATCTCCGCACATGGATTCTGTTTTTTTGAATGTTCTAATGTACACCTCTGGATATTTTTTATACTATAGTAAATGTACCTTTGCAGTGAACTGAAATATACATTAGACTCATGTATGGAGTTAATATTTTTAGTTATCTGCTGCAATCCTCTAAATAAAAATAATCCCAGTGTTTTGGGGTGTAGCATACAGACTGCTAAGACAGGCTAATATAGGCACCCATTCCGAGTGGTACTCATGTTAAGGGACTTACACTGTACAAAGGTTTACTGCCTGTGTGTATGAGGTCTACTATTGTATTTCCTGCAGTCACACATTTGGAATGCAGAGAATATTACCTGAGAACATTCGATCTTGCCCCATTTGGGCAAAACAAATTTACAGTTTTGATGGACATATTTTTTTTTTACAAATACTCCCCAAAATATGGACTGTATTTGGTTGCCATTACAAAGACAAAAATGTGTATTTTCATGTAAAAGAAAGCGATAGCTGCCTGCAGAAATAAGATAAATACAAAAAAAAAAAAGTTTCTTGCAGTTATATACATTGTAGCATTTTAACATAACCAACATGTAACTAGGAAGCCCCATTCTATGTCTGGGAATACTGACTGCGTCTTGAAATGAACAAAATTCTCCCCAAATATTCGCTGCTGTTGGCATTTACGCTGTCTTTATTTCTGCCATAAGTCTTCTGCTCATCCAATCACACACACCGGAGGTCTGAAGGGGGGGGGGGGGAGCACCCCACGGGGGGGGGGGGGGTGTTTTTAGTTCTTAAAAGATGAAGTAGTCGCAGCAGTAGGTCACATGACCCGCCCGCCCTCACAGTACCGAGCAGTAGTATCGAGTCCTTTCAGTGGACGGGTGAATATTTCGGAGAAGCGTCATACTTCATCCTGGACGACGATGGGGTTGACGTGACCCTCATCCACTTGTTTCCTGCGCACTTCTGGAGGGGGGCGAGGAGGGGGGTTCTGCGGTGGGCGCTTTATGGTCTCTGCCACTCTCAACTTGGGTTCTTCTCGCATCTCGATGGGACGCCATTCCTCGCCAGAAATCGCTGCCTGTAGAGGGAGCAGAGTACAAAGATTGAAGGAAAGGGGCCAAGATGTGGGAGTCCTGGAGTCCTGCTAAATAACTCTGTGAACTGTTATTAGTACTCAGTGAAGGCCATTGTAAAAACACATTGGGGTATATTTTTATTTTTTTTATAAATAAACAGCTTAGCAATTCGCTAAGTCAAAGTGCTTGTACTATTGTTCTGTGGGAACGGGGCAAAAAAAATATATAAAAGAAATTTATGTTGTGTGAATATGTTCATGGGTTTAAAAAAGGAAAAATTCCCTATTTGGCCACTAGATGGCACTATGTATAAAATGAACTTCCAATGATACTTAGTGCCATCTAGTGTACATACAGTCTTACTGGGCAAACTACTAAGAATATATATATATATAAAAATATAGACCCATGTATTATTTGTTCTGGTGCATTAGTAACAATCAGATGCAGCAATTCCAGTGGAGGAGTTTCAGATTTCTATTGGTCCCCTCCACCTGCAGATTGGTTATCCTGTCCCTGTGCTCTCACCATCCACTAATTGATTACTTAGTAAAAAAAATATCCCATAATCCATCTTCACCGGGGTCTTCCTTCCAGGTTCGTGGGTTCTGGCAATTTGAATGCTGCAGTAGGGAACCAGAAGGAATGGTGGCAGCACCCGGGAGTCGATCCGAAAAATTGACTGTGGTGCGACATGGCGGGCGCCCTGGACAGGTAAGCGTTCATATATTAAAAGTCAGCAGCTGCAGTATTTGTAGCTGCTGACTTTTCCCCCCAAGCGGAACTCCTTTTTAATCTGCTTATATTTGGCCTTCCCAGGTTTCCCCCTCTCAGCTACATGCTAATTACATTTTTTAAATGAATTCTGTTTTCATTACATACCATATTTTAGACCCAATGGCATCACTGAGTCTCTGAGCTTCTCTATGCAATGCTGGTGGGAGGGGCTGGCAGGGTGCTGTACATCAGACTTTAGAGCCCTCAGCCCTGATGGAAGCAGTGGGCCGGCTCTTTGGGAGAAGTTATTCAAACTTCCTTGATGGGCGGGTGTCAGTCTGGAGGAGTGGGTGTTCCTAGGCAGGCTGCTCTAGGTAACGCCCACATATGATGTCGAGCCTCCATGATTGATTGACCTGCCCCTTTTATTTAATTGAGTTTCAGTTTCAGACTGTGGAGGAAAGGGCCGGCTATGGGCGCTCAACCTGTGGCCCTCCAGCTGTTGTGGAACTACAAGTCCCATCATGCCTTTCACTTTGAGAGTCATGGTTTTACCTGTCAGCCTTGCAATGCCTCACGGGACTTTCAGTTCCACAGCACCTGGAGGGCCACAGGTTGTGCAGCCATAGATGATGGACGTCCTCCAGCTAGGAAAAGAGACGGGTTCTATGTGACTTGCTGCAGCTTCTAATGCACATTGTGAGAAGCTCACAGTGTGCAGTGAAATCAGAGGAAGTAATTTTAGTCCAGGAGAGGAGCCGGTACAACTGTGCAAGACTGAAGGGAAGGCCGGAGGTCAGATTGAAGGTTGCCATTCAGGTTTCAGTTGATGATAAAGGTTTAAGGAACAGATAAGAGTCGGTTGATGTTCTGCAGATGTTTGTTACATTTTGGGTGCAATAAATTCATTTTTGGAGATTTATTGCGTTTATAACACAAGGGATGAAATCTCTGATCGCTGGAACAAAGTTGTCCCTAAGCACAGGAAGTGATTGAAAGTTTCCTCAACAGGAAGAAAGATTTTATAGAAAATTCTGCAGAGAGTCTAACCCCTCCCCCACTAGGGTGACCAAGCGTCCCGGATTGCCCGGGACAGTCCCGCATTTTGCAGGTCTGTCCCGGGCACCTTCATTCCAGGACAATACAGTGTCCTGGAATGAAACTCACACCCACCCCCAGGGCTGATCTGATGCCCCCCAAAAAAGGCAGCCACATCGCCGCTTTACTCACTGGCAGTACTTGTCCTGGCTGGGAATGTCTAGAGAGGCACAATCCCCACCCTCTGCTTGTGATTGGAGAAATCATAAATCTCGCCTCTTGCGCGTAATCACTGTAGAGCCAGCAGCATGGGAACAAGGTAAAATGGGTCTCGGCCGGCCAGGACAAGTACTGTCAGTGAGTAAAGTGGCGACACGGCGGCCTTTTTTGAGCGGCATGGTCAGTGCTTCTGGGTACAACGCGCCCCCGCTGCCACAGCTGTGCTGCGATTCGTTACAGCACAAGCTGATTTTTAGGAAGGGGGGGGGTGTGTGTCCCTAAATGGCAGTTTGGAAATGTGGTCACCCTATGCCCCACTCCATCCAAGAAATAGCCGGAGCTCCTCTTTAAACGTCATACATGGCAGGACGTGGCGCTGCCTTATACTCACCAGAAGGTAGATGATGGCTGCAATGCCAAGACACACGGTGCCCAGGACGGTGGCCAGAATGAAGCCTCCGGGCACAGCCAGCCTGTAGGGCACAAAAGGAATGATTATATATGGGGTGCCTGAGCAGTAGAGGTCACATGACTGAGTAAGGGGTGGATCTTGGGAACTAAGTTAGGTTACCCCAATACGGTGGACCTGTATATAAAGAAGGGAACATTATGTACATTCTGCTCTGTGTGATATCAGGAAATGGGACTAGAAGATATAAAAAAACGATTTTCTTCTGTAAAAAACAGATTTCGTGATGACGTGGCGCGCCAATCTCTGCTGAAGTACACGTCACATGGTCTGAGCCCATCGAGAGGGTTCAGGAGGGAATCGACATCAGGGAGTGTTCAGCCACCGACTAGAACAGGGGTCTCAAACTGGCGGCCCTCCAGCTGCTGTAAAACTACAAGTCCCATGAGGCATTGCAAAGCTGACAATTACAAGCATGACTCCCACAGGCAGAGGCATGATGGGACTTGTAGTTCCGCAAAAGCTGGAGGGCCACCAGTTTGAGACCCCTGGCCTAGAACATTTACGATAGACCATGTGACTAATGCCCCAGCTCTGATCATGTGACCGAGCACCCAACCTTCCTATTATCACAGCACAAAATGGTAAATATTTGTGTTAAAATTATTATTAGAGAGAAATTTAAAATCAGTGTCCAATAAGGGCTCAGCAAAAAGTTCAGACGTTTTGTTAAAAAAAAAAAAATATAAATATATATATTTATATATATATATATATATATATATATATATATATATATATATATATATATATATATATATATATATATATATATATATATATATATATATATATATATATATATATATATATATATATATTCTCTTTCTGTGCAAACAGAGCAAAACCAAATACCCTGTAGGCCACTTTCTCCTCTCCTTCAGTGGTAAAATACTGCATTATGGCCACTAGATGGAGGTGGAGCTTAGGATATACATAGGTCTTTGTAACAAGTGATACAATGTAACAATCATAGAGAACGCTAGAGGGAATTAGTAAATAAAATGCAACCAACAGTGGCATCTAGCTAGCGTTACATTGGGGGTTGCAATTTTTGCCCACTTTGCACAGAAGGAATGTAAATGCAGATTTGCTGGATGAATGGCTTTGCCAATGTTTCTATAAATAGGCCCCCAAAACTCAAAATTGCCAAACTATTAAAGTGCCAAACAATGTATCCCATCTATATGGACACAACATGCAGATATATGTAGTCATTTTCTGCTCTGTGAAGGGTTGGTGTGACCTCGTTCTTACCCTGCATGCAGAAAAGCGCGGACGTAATAATTGCGCGTCAGGGGTCCAAATACTTTCACCACCGCTGTCATGTACTTCTGCCCGCTGTAAAGACAAAAAAATGCAATGAATATTTCCTCATGTCTATGCACTCACCATACTACCCCCCTCCCCACCAATATATGAGGCTCACCATACTTGGCACCACTGGTGGGCATTGATAGGTGGCACTCGTGGGCACTGGCAGGTGACACTGGCAGTGGGGGGGGGGGGGTACTGGTGGCACAGATGAGGCAGAATTGCCTCTTCGGGACTGATGTCCCTTGCACATAAGCCGGTGATTGGCTTTTTTTTTTTTTCACCTCACGCTGTCAGCATGAGGAGAAAAAAAAAAAAAAAAAGGATTACCGAGCTCTTGTTTACATCATGTGATCAGCTGTCATTGGCCGACAGCTGATCACGTGGTGAGCAGTGTTGGTCATCTTACTTTAAAAAAGTAATTAGTTAAGTTACAAATTACTTCTCCCAAAAAGTAATTGCGTTAGTAACTCAGTTATCACATTAGAAAAGTAATTAGTTACGCAGCAAAGTAACTGACTTTTTTTTTAATATTCTATACGTGTAACTAAGGGGCGGGTCTAGTATTACTGTAACCAAGGGGCGCATTTATTATTATTGTTATATATCGTGTAACCAAGGGGCTGCTCTATTATTACTCTAACCAAGGGGCAGATCTGTTATAGCGTGTAAGCAAGGGGCGGGTCTATTATTATTATATCGTGTAAGGGGCGGATGGCTACAGAAGAGGGCGAATGTTAAATTAATGGGCAGAACTCGATATATAACAATAATAATAAATGCGCCCCTTGGTTACAGTAATACTAGACCCGCCCCTTAGTTACACGATAGACGCCCCTTGCAGAGTAGCACAAGCATCGCAAGCGTGCGTCATCGCCTCGTACAATTACATGTTAACTGCGCCTGCACGGTGTAGAGTTCGCTCAGAGCTGTTTAGGTTCGGCAATTTTCGGAAGCTCCGTAGTCCTTCGTACTGCGCAAGCGTTGCGCCTGCGCAGTACAGGGGGTCCTTATCCAGCGGGGGAACTTTTTCGGCAGGACACTGGAATTACACTACTGCCATCTAGTGGCAGTAGATGTTATTGGGGTAACTAAGCCAAAGTAATGGGAACTGAGTTACCACGAGGGGAAAAGTAATCAGTTAGATTACTCGTTACCTTCTAAAGTAACTGCGTTAAGTAACTCAGTTTATTTTAACTCAGTTACTTACATCACTGGTGGTGAGGGGCCGGGATCAGCCCCTTACTCGGATCTGTGATCACCCGAATCTCAGGGGAGGCCGTCCTACGACGGCCTCCCGGAAATTCAGGTCCACGCTGTGGCAGTCGTTCAGCTATAGCGCGGATACCAAGAGGTTAATATAAGGGAGCGGTTTCGCCTGCCAAAAGATTTGTGTTTCTGACCATCCATTCCTGAGATTTACACAGCTCCGCCCTCAGCATAGCCCTGTGTCTAGCAGGAGAAGGGAACCGATTAGAAGCTGCTGTGGTTTAGTAACACTTACAATCCATGTCCCTCCCCAGCCTGTGACTGGACAGCGATAGCCAATAATAGGAAAGTCAGAGAAGTAAAAAGAAAAAAGGATGGATTCTGTGTATAGCTCTACATGTCAGATTTTACATACTGGAGTAGAGTGCTCCTTTAACTGGAAAGCCCCTCTTACCATCTCTCTATGGTGGAGCCCTTCTTCCTCTTACTTCTGGGGTATTCCAGGAGGGAGACGAACACGCCGGCCGCTCTGCATTAAAAAGCACTAAGGACCAAAACTGACAATACTTCACAAAATACCCGAAATACTCGACACTGCTGGAGGACTCTGGAGGGAGGCGGAATATATGGATTGTTATCTTCTTGTATTGTTCCGTCTCCCTTTGATTGTAAAAAGTGATGTGCAAACTGTCAGCGCTATATAAATCCTGAATAATAAATAATAATAATTATTTCCTCATATGGTGACCTCAGTAAGGAAGTCCAATCAATCGTGTTGGAATAATGGGAATTCCAGTGAAGCAAACTGTTTATTAGTAATGATGGGGAAGTAATTACAAAGCGCACAGTTGACCCATTTGGTAATTACAGGGAATTCCCTGGAGAGGGCAGAGCCAAGAAGCTGTAATTATTGGAGCCTTGGGAAAAGACTTCAATCATCTTCTATTTATAGACATCGGATTCTTTATACTTTAATATTGCTTTGTTGTAGGACTGTGCAGGCTCTTGAGGATCCGATTATTATCTAGAAGGTATAAAAATAGGACATGTTTCATTGGCTCAGAATCTCTCGATCTGGGCTCAGATTGTTTGGAGATAGGGGGTCACCAGGATGAATTTGTGAACAATGGAGTGAAGTTATCAGTATAGGCTTCCCACCCCTTCACTTACATTCATATACATCCGGATAGTATTCACAGAGCTTCACTTTCGCCACATTATGTTATGTTACAGCCTTATTCCAAAATGTATTGAATTCATTATGTTCCTCAAAAATTCTACAAACCATTCCCCATAATGACAATGTGAAAGAAGTCGTGTGAAATCCTTGCAAATTTTATTCACAGCCTTTGCTCAATACTTTGGTGAAGCACCTTTGGCACCAATTACAGCCTCAAGTCTTTCTGAGTATGATGCTACAAGCTTGGCACTCCTATTGTTGGACAGTTTCTCCCAGTCTTCTTTGCAGGACCTCTCAAGCTCCATCAGGTTGGATGGGGAGCGTCGGTGCACAGCCATATTCAGATCTCTCCAGAGATGTTCAATTGGGTTCAAGTCTGAGCTCTGGCTGGGACACTCAAGGACATTCAGAGAGTTGTCCCGTAGCCACGTCTTTGTTATTTTGGCTGCGTGCTTAGGGTCGCTGTCCTGTTGGAAGATGATTCTTCGCCCTAGTCTGAGGTCCAGAGCAGGTTTTCATCAAGGATGTCTCTGTACATTGGTCCATTCACCTTTCTCTCTATCCTGACTAGTCTCCCAGTTCCTGCCACTGAAAAACATCCCCACAGCATGATGCTGCCACCACCATGCTTCACTGTAGGGATGGTATTGGCCAGATGATGAGCGGTACCTGGTTTCCTCCAGACATGACACTTGCCATTCAGGCCAAAGAGTTCAATTGTTTCATCAGACCAGAGAATATTGTTTCTCATGGTCTGAGAATCCTTCAGGTGCCTTTTGGCAAACTCCAGGTGGGCTGTCATGTGCCTTTTACTGAGGAGTGGCTTCCGTCTGGCCACTCTACTATACAGGCCTGACTGGAGTGCTGCAGAGATGGTTGTTCTTCTGGAAGGTTCTCCTCTCTCCACAGAGAAACGCTGGAGCTCCATCAGAGTGACCATCGGGTTCTTGGTCACCTCCCTGACTAAGGCCCTTCTCCCCGATCACTCAGTTTAGTCTGTGTCCCGCTATAGGAATAGTCCTGGTGGTTCCAAACTTCTTCCATTTACAGATGATGGAGGCCACTGTGCTCATTGGGACCTTCAATGCTGCAGACATTTTTCTGTACCCTTCCCCCGATCTGTGCCTCCATACAATCCTGTCTCGGAGGTCTACAGACAATTCCTTGGACTTCATGGCTTGGTTTGTGCTCTGACATGCACTGTTACCTGTGGGACCTTCTATAGAGAGGTGTGTGCCTTTCCAAATCAAGTCCAATCAACTGAATTTACCACAAGTGGACTCCAATCAAGTTGTAGAAACATCTCAAGGATGATCAGTGGGAACAGGAGACACCTGAGCTCATTTGTAAGTGTCATGGCAAAGGCTGGGAATACTTATGTACATGGGATTTTTGTTCGTTTATTTTTAATAAATGTGAAAAGATTGCAAATAAACTTCTTTCATGTTGTCATTATGGGGTATTGTTTGTAGAATTTTGAGGAAAATAATAAATTGAATCCATTTTGGAATAAGGCTGTAACATAACAAAATGTGGAAAAAGTGAAGCGATGTGAATACTTTCCAGATGCACTGTATAGTATATAGGGATTAAATGGTTATGTTACTCAGCAGAGTGTGGAATTATAAAGGGTCCAGTGTTGCGAGTGATTATTATATTTCTATACACCTAGGGTCCATTTGGGGTATAGGAGGAGGGAACCCTTTATAATTCCACACCCAAGTATTGGATGTCCCTATATATAAATGTATGCGAGGAGTGGGAACCTCATACTGATTCCTCTGTATACACATTACCCGAGCCCTGGTGAAGGGAGATCTTTGTGCTCCTGAAATGCATTGGTGTTTTTATGGCTTCTTGTTATGACCAAATACCGGTATAAATAAATTCTGTAGCTTTGGTCTTACGCTTTTGGTATTGGTTCATAATCAGGAGACCTAAAAAACAGCCAGTTTTGGAGATTCAAAGATCTCCTCTTATCAGGGCTGAGTAGTATGAAGATAGAAGTCCAAGGAAAGTGTCAGAATCTATTAATATCAGTAGTAGTTCATAAGAAGACAAAGCAGCCGATGCGTTTCAGGGGCTCAGAGATTTCCCTTCATCAGGGCTCAAGTATTGCATGTAGATAGGACCCAGTATGCGGTTATCCACCTATTCATATATAGGAGCATTCCATGCTTGTATTATCCAACAGGGTGCAGAATTATAAAGGACCCGCATGTATATAGAAATAGATTACACACACCGCACTAGACCCTTTAGGGATTCCAAATCCTGTTGGAGAATACAAGCACTGAATACCGCTATGTATGAATGGATGTGAAGGGGTAGGAAGCCCATCCTAACAACTACATATTGTTCACAAAATAATTCCGGTGACCCCCCCATCTACATACAATACCTGAACCCTGATGAAGGGAGATCTTTGGAGACTCCGAAATGCATCAGTTATGTCTTCTTATTATATAATATTAATAGATTATGGATCTTTGGTCTGGTGCATTCCTTGGACTCCTATGTACATACAATACCTTCATCCTGATGAAGGGAGATCTTTGAGCCCCCAAAATGTGTCAGAGGTTTTAGGTCTTATTATGACTTAAAGTGAATCCTTAACTCTACTACGAGTATGAAAAGATTTTGGAACATTTGTAGTGACCATACACGCTTTTATAAATACTACATTTCTTTTCAGATCGGAATAATCTCTCTCTCTCTCTCTCTCTCTCTCTATATATTCTCTGATCCCCCCCCTCTCGCTCTCTCCCTCTTCTCCGATGCCCCCCTCTCCCTCGTCTCCGATGCCCCCCTCTCCCTCGTCTCCGATGCCCCCCTCTCCCTCGTCTCCGATGCCCCCCTCTCTCTCTCTCTCTTCTCTGATGCCTCTCTCTCTCTCTTCTCTGATGCCCCCCCCCTCTCTCTCTCTCTCTCTCTCTCTCTCTCTCTTCTCTGATGCCCCCCCTCTCTCTCCTCTGATGCCCCCCTCTCTCTCTCTCTCATGCCCCCCCTCTCTCTCTCTCTCTCATGCCCCCCCCCTCTCTCTCTCTCTCCTCTGATGCCCCCCCTCTCTCTCTCTCTCTCTCTCCTCTGATGCCCCCCCCTCTCTCCTCTGATGCCCCCCCTCTCTCTCTCCTCTGATGCCCCCCCTCTCTCCTCTGATGCCCCCCCCTCTCTCTCCTCTGATGCCCCCCCCTCTCTCTCTCCTCTGATGCCCCCCCCTCTCTCTCCTCTGATGCCCCCCCTCTCTCTCTCTCTCTCTCTCTCTTCTCTGATGCCCCCCTCTCTCTCTCTCTCTCTCTCTCTCTCTCTCTTCTCTGATGCCCCCCCTCTCTCTCTCTCTGATGCCCCCCTCTCTCTCTCTCATGCCCCCCCTCTCTCTCTCTCTCTCTCTCTCTCTCCTCTGATGCCCCCCCTCTCTCTCTCTCTCTCTCCTCTGATGCCCCCCCCTCTCTCTCCTCTGATGCCCCCCCCTCTCTCTCCTCTGATGCCCCCCCCCTCTCTCTCCTCTGATGCCCCCCCCTCTCTCTCCTCTGATGCCCCCCCCTCTCTCTCTCCTCTGATGCCCCTCTCTCTCTCTCTCCTCTGATGCCCCCCCCCTCTCTCTCTCTCTCCTCTGATGCCCCCCCTCTCTCCTCTGATGCCCCCCCCCCCTCTCTCTCCTCTGATGCCCCCCCTCTCTCTCTCCTCTGATGCCCCCCCCCCCTCTCTCTCTCTCCTCTGATGCCCCCCTCTCTCTCTCTCTCTCCTCTGATGCCCCCCCTCTCTCTCTCCTCTGATGCCCCCCCCTCTCTCTCTCTCCTCTGATGCCCCCCCCTCTCTCTCTCTCCTCTGATGCCCCCCCCCCCCCTCTATCTATATAAATTTCTCTGATCCCCCCCCCCCCTCTCGCTCTATTCTCTGATGCCTCTCTCTCTATATTCTCTGAGGTCTCTCTCCCTCTCATGGTGTTACAGATGACAGGTCGTTCTTCTACCTATCATACTATGCACAAATGATTTGTGCCCTTGTTCTTTATTAAATTAAGGGTTCTGTTTTGCATTTGACTTTCCAGGTTTACAACCACTTTAGAGTATATATAAAAAGAAATAAAACCACTACACCCTTTAGGTTTTAAAACCACTTTAAGTTACTAACGCTTTGAGTTATCGATTGCATCTGTTTCCACAATGTGACCTCCAAATATGAGCCATCAGAAAACAGTCGTATTCGGAAACACTGTATCTTTGTGTTTTGCCAACTGATAAGAAATTCTAGATAATATTCCACAACAACCGATCAACTCCATAATTGATCAGAAGTTAGTTATGGCTATTTGAATGTTTCTGGATTTGATTATTTTGATCAAAATTCAGATCAAGAAAATAAAAAAAGTCAAAGAGCGTGTGGCCACTATTAGGTATAAAGTCTTGCAGCGCCAAACCAGATTGGTTTCCTGTCTATTTGTTCTGGTGACCATGGTCATCATGATTGGAAAGTATGGGAAAAATTTAACAATTTGAGTTGTCACCAGAACAGGAAGCGAGGGGAAATCTACCAATGGGGACACTAGTTCTGGTGACAGCTGTCTGAGCTGGGCATTCCCCTCCCTAGTTCTAATCATTCCCTACTTCATCCAAAACTAAATAAAAAATTAAGTTTTGTCTCTAGAATAGATGCACATAAAACAAGTAAAACATATGGAGACAATGTGACCATCACTGAAGGAGAATCCCAGATGACATCCTCCAAGCTGTTGATGGGAAAATTTCATTTTTATGAAGGATACATGGAGTAAGCGCCAAACTGCCATCCTTTAAACTGCCCGGCCACCGCTACAATACCGCCAGCGAGGAGAACTGTAGAAAAAATAAATAAAAAAAAAATAATATATAAAACATAGGCAGTGACCTGGAAATTTATAGATAGGCAACTCCTATCCTCATATTGATTATTGGTTTCAAATTAATAATAACTACTGCAGTAGGGAACAGACACAAAAGATACGCTCCGCATCTTTCCAAATAACCGTTCTGCTTTATTATGACGCAATTGAAAGGTTTTTATACACACGATTAGGTAGGTATCACATTGATATTACAATTGTACATTTATGGTAACAAGGGGCGTAACATAGGCAGGCTAATTCTAATCAGGACTTGAAAGAATGCAAACATGTACTGAAAACATTATTAGTGCCGTGTGCACAGTGAGGGCCGTGTGCAATACATACAAAATAGAATACAGTTATATACAGAACTTACAAATTTCCATTACAGGCAGTGAGATGACAGATGTCAGTATTAGGTCCTTAAAGTGGCTCTGCAGCCTATGGAGACGGCCAATCAGTGGGCAGGTACAATCTTAGGCTGGTTTCACACCTATGTGAATTGGATGCACCTTACACCACATCCAATTCGCAGGACATTTTAAAATCTGTTCATTTGAATGAGGCTGGTTCACATATGTGCGTTGCAGTCGCACTCCGCATTGCCCAAAAACCATGTGCGTTTTCTGGGCATTGCGGTGCGAATTGCAGGTACATAATCTATGGAATTCGCAGATGTGTTCTCTCCCCCCTCCCCCTGCTCACCTGATATGCAGATACAATGGAGAGCAATCGCTGAACCGCTGGTTTTTCTCTTCGCAGAGGAAAAACTGAGCTGGATTCACACCGGACATGTGTGAATCCAGCTTTATCGGCTTCTTTGCACCTTGTTGTTGGGGGGGGGGTGACTAGTTATGTTCTCTATGTGACTAAAGAACAGGTTACATGTAGGCCGAGTCTGCAGGTAGGTGGAAAGTTGGTTCACACCTGACATGCAGACAGAAGAAAGCATTTTCTCAGTTGCCCTTCCCCCCCAGCGATCAGACTGTACATTGTAACAAGGTGAGAGGCTGCAGCAGGTGTTGATCTGTGTTAAACATTTGTGAACCCAGCCAAGAAATACACAAGCACCAGGATTTACATCATTGTGTCATCTCTGAGCTGGCATATCAGTCCAGAAAAATAGATGGTTGCCCTAGATCAGTGATGGCGAACCTTGGCACCCCAGATGTTTTGGAACTACATTTCCCCATGATGCTCAAGTACACTACAGAGTGGATGAGCATCATGGGAAATGTAGCTCCAAAACTTCTGGGGTGCCAAGGTTCGCCATCACTGCCCTAGATGATGCCCGAATAAAGATGGCACAGTCCTAATGTAGAGAAAAGCATATGAAAGCATTGTTGGAAGGAGTATCTCTGTGAGATAATAAATACCTGGGAGTGTGGCTTTGGCAAATTATTCAGCATGCAACCTATATCAAATGACAGGTACACTTTAGTACCCTTCTGCACAGTAAACCATTATTACCTTATATAAATGTCAATTACAATGTAAGTACCCCCCCCCCCCCCCCCTACACACCCCTTGCTGGGGGAAAATCCTGTGTCACATATCCGAGTCGGCCGTTTTTTTTCTGCCCTTGTCACCCCTTACTAAAGCCTCACCCCTCCTCCCCCCGGTTGGAGCAATACGGAGGACAGGATATCAATTTATGAAAGAGGCGATGCAGCAACGCTCCCCACTTCCCTCCACAAAGGCGAAGTAGCTCCGCTCCTGCAAATGTGCAATTGCCCAATCAGCAGCCACCAGGGAGACTTCCTTTATACGATAGAACCAATCCAGAGACAGGAAACAAATGGTGGAAGGTCTGAGGGGGTGAAACATGTCAGGAACATCACATGTCCATACTGGAGGACAGACGGGAAAAGATGGACATGATTGGAACCTTTAAATCTATGAAGGGTGTGGGTGAGGCTCACAGGATGTTCAATATAAAGATTGAATCAGGAACATGACCTCAGATTAGATGGAGGAAAGTTAAGAACTAAACTTAGTAAGGGGGTGGATTAAAAAAAAAAAAAAAAATGTCAGCTCTTCAGTCTGAATGTTCTGTGCAACTGGGGCAAGATCAAATGTTTTTAGGCCATTTTCCCTCCATGTCCAATATTATTAATTCATACAGTGAGGAAAAAAAGTATTTGATCCCCTGCTGATTTTGTACGTTTGCCCCCCGACAAAGAAATGATCAGTCTATAATTTTAATAGTAGAATTATTTTAACAGTGAGACAGAACAAAAATATCCAGAAAAACACATTTCAAAAAAGTTATACATTGATTTGCATTTTAATGAGTGAAATAAGTATTTGACGCCTTCGCAAAACGTGACTTAGTGGTAATCAGAGGTCAGACATTTCCTGTAGTTGGCCACCAGGTGTGCACACATCTCAGATTTTGTCCCACTCCTCTTTGCAGATCCTCTCCGATTCATTAAGGGGTCGAGGCTGACATTTGGTAACTCGAACCTTCAGCTCCCTCCACATATTTTTATGGGATTAAGGTCTGGAGACTGGCTAGGACACTCCAGGGCTTTAATGTGCTTCTTCTTGAGCAGCTCCTTTGTTGCCTTGGCCGTGTGTTTTGGGTCATTGTCATGCTGGAATACCCATCCACAACCCATCGTCAATGTCCTGGCTGAGGGAAGGAGGTTCTCACCAAAGATTTGAGGGTACATGGCCCCGTCTATCATCCCTTTGATGCAGTGAAGTTCTCCTGTCCCCTTAGCAGAAAAACCCCCCCAAAGCATAATGTTTCCACCTCCACGTTTAGCGGTGGGGATGGTGTTCTTGGGTATCATAGGTAGCATTCCCCCTCCTCCAAACACGGTGAGATGAGTTGATGCCAAAAAGCTTGATTTTGGTCTCATCTGACCCAGAGGCGGCTCTCTAATTAGGCGGTCGCCTAAGGCCTCGCACTCACAGGGGCCTCGCGGCCTCCTAATTTGCCTGTGCTCAATCACTGATTCTCTCTCCCCCTCTTTATCTCACCCTCTTTTCTGTGTGCTTGTATTTTTTTTCCTATTACGGGCGTGAGTGGGGCCTCATGTGTAAGTTTCGCCTAAGGCCTCACAAAGCCTAGAGCCGCCTCTGGTCTGACCACAACACTTCCACCCAGTTCTCCTCTGAATCATTCATATGTTCATTATCAAGCTTCAGACGGGCCTGTACATGTGCTTTCTTGAGCAGGGGGACCTTGCGGGTGCTGCAGTATTTCAGTCCTTCATGGCATAGTGTGTTACCAATTGTTTTCTTGGTGACTATGGTCCCAGCTGCCTTGAGATCATTGAAAAGATTCTCCCGTGCAGTTCTGGGACAATTCCTCACCGTTCTCATGATCCTTGAAACTCCACGAGGTGAGATCTTGTATGGAGCCCCAGACTGAGGGAGATGGACAGTTATTTTGTGCATCTTCCAAATGCAAATAAATCTCACCAACTTGTCATCCTCTCACCAAGCTGCTTGGCGATGGGCTTGTAGCCCATTCCAGCCTTGTGTAGGTCTACAATCTTGTCCGTCACATCTTTGGACAGCTCTTTAGTCTTGGCCGTGGTGGAGAGATTGGAATCTGATTATGTGTATATAAGTGTATATATAGTGCAGCGCTACTATAAAATGGTAACTAATACCACAACCTTGTGCAAATAATAAGTCATTGCAATATCACATAATAAAAAAAAGTCATTATAAAACACAATTCTTTTTCTGCAATGTTCTAATCACCACCGTGCTTGCCTTTAAACACTATACTTGTGCACACCTCCACCGGCTATTTTACCTGCTCACCTCAAGAATGAGTCAGGCAGACTCAAACATGACTCTTTGTCTGACTCTTCGATGATCTCTCCCTTCTACTATGGATCAGATGTTCACCTTCCACCCTCTTGTAGCTCCAGCTACTCCCAATGTGCTTCACATGGATAAAGGGTTGATCTCATACAAACAGCCCCTCGCCTTAGACCAGTGATGGCGAACCTTGGCCCCCCAGAGCGCCGCCGTAGCGGCGCTTTGCGGCGGTATTGCCGCGGTTTCACCGCGGTGTCCCATTCTAATCAATGGGAACTACATTTCCCATGATGCTCCACTACACTGCAGAGTGCATGAGCATCATGTGAAATGTAGTTTCCAAAACATCTGGGGTGCCAAGGTTCGCCATCACTGCCAAAGACTCCAAGTACTTGTTTCCAGTGTCATGTAATTACAAACACAGCAGACATAGTGCTCTCTGTTTTTCAAATTTATATAAAAAAAAATAAAAAATAAAAAAAACACTTAAAGAGGAAGTAAACCCTGGTGGGTTTTACTTCCTCTATTTCCCTGCAAAGGTAAAGCATAATGGGCTATGCATCGCATAGTAGCTCATTATGTGACACTTACCTGAAACCAAAGCCTGTGATGTCACCACTAGCAGGGAGCGTCCATCTTCACCCCTCTTCCTTCCGGGACTGCGAACTCCGGCTTTGTGACTGGCCGGAGTTACGCGACGTCGCTCCTGCGCAGGAGCCGCCAGTCATGGCATGACCCCTATTAGAAACGGCATGATGTGCCTTTATAAAGTGCGCTTGTGCCATAGTCATCGGCGCTCGGCTTTCTAGTAAATATCTCCTAAACCATGGAGGTTTAGGAGAGATTTCAAGCACCTGCAGGTAAGTCTTAATACAGGCTTACCTGTAGGTAAAAGCGGTTGTACAACCACTTTAAAAAGACGACACTTACAAGATAAAAACAAACAAACACTCGCATGTGTGTACAATAAGAGCGTCCGCTCGCTCACCACCGTGGCTGTGTGACGTATTTGCTGAGGAAGACCCATATGTAAAGGGAAGGGGAAAAAGGAGGACTGAGGACTCCAATTTGGTGGAGGAGGGGGGCAGAGGACTCGGATATGAAGAGAAGGGGAAAGGAGGACTGAGGACTCCAATTTGGTGGAGGAGGGGGGCAGAGGACTCGGATATGAAGAGAAGGGGAAAGGAGGACTGAGGACTCTGATGTGAAAGGGGAAGGAAGGTCTGACGACAATGAAGTGAAGGGGAGAGGCTGAGGACTGATGTGGAGGGGATCCAGAAAACTCTGATATGGAGGGGGATGGTGGACAGTGACAGTGGGGGGTTCCTGAGGACTCTAATGTGAAGGGGGGTTGCCTAAGGACAATGAAGTGTGGGGGGGGGGGGGGGGCTGAGGACTCATGTGAAGGGAATTGGGGGGGCTTCCTGAGGACTCGGATTTGAAGGAGGGGGGGGGGGGGCTAAGCACTCTGATGTGAAGCGGATGGGGGGAATCTCGAGGACTCTGGTGTAAAGAGTTGGGGGGGGGGCCTGAGAACTCTGAAAGGGGGTGGGTATGATGACTGAGGGCTCTGATGTGAAGTGGGTGGGAGGTCTGAGGACTCTGATGTCAAGGAGGGACCCCATTTTAGACTGCGGTTCCTCAAGATTTAACTTGCATGCAAAAGGGTACGAAAGGGGTTGAGAAATGTTGGATTACACACCTGTCCGTGTCCCTTGGAAAGATTTCCCTTCACTTCCTGTCCCAAACACACAACAGGAAGTAAGAGCAAAGCTCTGCAAAGTAAGGGGGAATCCCCTCTTTGGACAGTTTTCAGGTGTCCCCATTGAAGGACATTTCCTGGACATGTGGGGAGGGGTGAATCTTCCCAGTGGGGACACCATCATGATTTCCCAGGGGCTGGAGCAGGTGTCAGGGTTTGTGTTACACGGGTCACTCAAGAGACACATCTCTGAGAAGTCCGAGCCCTGATGAAGGGGTCTGTAGGTCCCCGAAATGAGTTGAATACTTTATAGAAACTTTATTTTCCTGCATATCTGGTCAATTAAAAAAAAAAAAAAAACAGACAGAAAATCATCACTCTATGGAAATCCTTTACTTGGGGCGGAGTGACCCTTTAACATGCAGAGGGATTCTAGAAGGGGCGAAGCGAGGATCACACACACGCCAACAAAAAAAAAATCAGCTGCATTACACAACTTGTGTTGACCCAAGAGCTTGCGATCCGTTAAGCCATGGAGCAATATCTGGGTTTGGGTGACAGAGGTGAATTCCTGGCTCTGGCCTGAAAGCCCGACTTCCTCATTTCACTTCCTCATTTACTGCTTTATTATTAACCCCTTCACCTCCCCCGCCCGGGTGACTGCTGTGCTCTGCTAGGTCATATCAAGACGCTCCAGTACGGCGCCATGTGGATGGAACCTTAGGCCAGGCTCCCACCTTTCCATGTTAGAAACGCATGCAAAATTGTGCACTTTCCTACACGCACAGAAAATGCGCTGCCCATTAGCAGACACCCAGTGGTGTCAAATTCTTAGAAAAGCCTCAGGGTCTTCTTTGCTGCATTTCTTGCACGTAGGACAGTCCACTGAAATTAGAATCAGCGCACACTCTGTAGCAGCTGTAGGTGTGAACAACGTGTTGCAGAAACATGCGTTTCTGTACCGTTCATTCTGAATGGTGCCCCTATGCACTGAGGCTCCATTCAACTTTGGATGGGTGCGACTTGGTGTCCCTCTGCAAAGTGGAACCCACTGTTGCATGCAATACATTCAGGTACGACTTTCATGCAACCTTTGAGGGATAACCTTAGGGTGGCACGATACAGTTTTTTTTTATCACTGATACCGAGTACCAATACCTTTGCGGTGCGATTTGAGCTTATACAAAATTAATGGGCTTAAATCGCACTGCAAAGAATCGCATGTAATTTGAAAAGGAATGTGCTGCGATTTTCCCGCACCGCTCCTGTGTGAACCCAGGCTGAATTCACTATGACAAGCCTGGGTTCACACATGAGTAGTGGGGGGGGGGGGCGCATGTGAAGCAGACAGGAATCGCAGCAGATTCCTGTTCAAATTGCATGCAAATCTTTGCAGTGCGATTTGAACCCATTCATTTTGTATGGGCTAAGATCGCACCGCAAAGGTATCGGTTTAGATATCGGAGCATTTGCACAAGTACTCATACAAAAGCTCAGTATCAGTGCAACCCTAGTAAACATTGTAGTCTGTGGCCCTCGAGGTGCATGAAAGTCGGACCAAAGTAGTGCATGAACTACTTTGAAGTCGCTGCGACTTTAGGTCGCACATATATGAATGGTTATCATTGGAAAACACGGGGAATGACTGGAAATGCAACTTATGTCCAAAGTTGCACAAGTGTGAATGGGATGTTAAAGTGCTTGTAAAGGCACAAGGTTTTTTTTTTACCTTCTATGCATGAAGGTAAAAAACCTCCTTGTGTGCAGCCCCCCCCCCCCCCAATACTTACCTGAGCCCCCCTCTCGATCCAGTGATGACCACGAGAGCCTTTCCTCTCCAGGGACTTGGACTCCTGATTGGCTTCTGACAGCAGCGGGAACCAATGGCTTCCACTACTGTCAATCACAGCCATTGAGCCAATCAGGAGACGTGGGGGCGGGGCCAAGGCACAGCTCCGTGTGTGAATGGACACAGAGGTGTGGGTCAGGAGCGTGCCCCCATAGTAAGCTGCTTGCTGTGGGGGCACCCGGCAGGAAGGAGGAGCCAGGAGCACAGAAGAGGGACCCGAGAAGAGGAGGAGGATCAGGGCTGCTCTGTGCAAAACCATAACACAGAGCAGGTAAGTATAACATGTTTGTTGATTTAGAAAAAGCAAAAAAATAAATAAATAAAGAAAAAACACAAACAAAGGGCTTTAATAACTCAGTGACTCCAAAGTTGTTCATGCACTACTTTGGTCCGACTTTCACGCAACTTGAGGGCCACAGACTTCAATGTGAACCCTCAAAAGTTGCATGAAAGTCCCACTTGAAAGTTTTTTTCATGCAACAGTGGGTCTGACTTTGCAGACGGACAAGTCGCTCCCGTCCAAAGTTGTATCAAAGCTGCACTTCGAAGTCCTACAAGTGTGAATATGTTGCACATAGATGATTGGTTATCATTGGGGTACAACTTGTCATGCGACTTTGATGTCCAAAGTCGCATGACAGGCCCCACAAGTGTGAATGGGGTGTTAGGCAATGCAGCGCACAACACCCAGTAACGCATCCATTGTTAAGGGCCCATTCACACCATTGCAGCGGTGCCAAGTTGGTTACATGCGATGTGACGCATTGATGCGACTTTCCACTAAAAATACAATTCACTCCACTGTGATATTTTCATTGGCTGCTTAAGACATGCTGCACGGTCGCTGTCCAGTACAAAGGGGAGCCGGATGGTGATCACCACCCACCCAAAATAAAATCGCAATTTGGGATTTACAAATAATGTTTCCAATTAGTCATCAGAGGGGAAAAAACCTGAATGCAGAACTAAGGAAACAAAAACATTTGCCACACCCTTCAACATTCTATGATTGTTATTACAAAGCAAATACCACATATAATCCCTAAAACTGCAGAGGGCGGAGCCTGCAGGGGGCGGGGTGGGGACCTAACAGGACATAGACAGCTAGCTGAGGCAGGAATGAGTTAATAGATACTTAAAGGGCCAGTCCACCCAAAACGGAGACATGAAAGTATTAGAAACTTAAAGGGCCAGTCCACCCAAAGCGGTCAGCTGAGACATGAAAGGGTTAATAGTTGTGCGGACAGGCCTTTTAAATTTGTCACTTGAGACATGAAAGGGTTATTAGAACGTTAAAGGGCCAGTCCATCCAAAACTGGTAGGGGGGAGTTTTGATTGGACTAAATTTGACCATACACCTTACAATCTCCCCCAGGTAATGCGATTGCCTGTCTAAAGAATTCATCCGGCCCTTCTACTACATACATACTGCTAGAGCTAAAAGAAGATTGTACAATCAGATTGTATAGTGTATGGTCAGCTTCTTCTTCTGAGGCTGGCAGAAGTGGGGGGATTGCTGGCCAAGAGGTATCTCTTTGTATATCTTCCAGACACCAAATCTGCCAGAGAAAACCTCAGACCTGCATAACCGCACCACACACATATTACAATCTGATTGTACAATCTCCTTTAGAGCTACCACCAAGTCTCCAGTGCAAGGGGCCCCTTTGGTTGGATCGTTTAAGGCACGTCCCTCGTATTATAAACGTTTTGGTAAATCTCAAAAGGAGATTTTACAATCAGATTGTACAGCCTGAGATCTACCAACAATAAATAAGTATAAGGGACATCTGATTGGACACAAATTGGATGGATGAGGGCAGTCCTCCTATTACATACTTTTGATAAATCTGAAGTTGATTGTACAATTAGATTGTAACATATATGGTGAACCGTGTCCAGGTATGCAGATTGGTTGTTGAATATCGCTTTACGGCTTTTATCATCAGCGAATATTAATGAATAACCCCCCCTCGATCTCTCATATACGTTATCGTCCAATCAGACATCGTCTGGCCAAGTGTCGATAATCGTTCTCCGATCTCATGAATATTTTTGCTGACATTGGGACATTTATCTGTGGAGGAACTACAAGTCCTAGCATCCCCTATCTGCCCAATGCTGAGCCTTGTAGTTCCTCTACAGGTAAAGATCTGATTGGTGGAATAAATAATAAAATAAAGACAAAGCGGGGAGGGTACTCACTGAGTCCGGATGCCAGCGCCTGCTCGTTGGCCCACATCGCCCATTCAATCTGCCCCATGGTGGAGGAGACGATCGCTCTGCACAGACTGGAGAAAACTTCTTACAAAGTATCACTTCCTGCTCTATATACAAAGTATTCCTCCCATGGACCGCCCCCATCCCCGCCCCCTCCACACAGACACTCCCACTGCACACTCACATCCACACCCCCCTCACTAATCCTCGCACTGTGTGATGTCACAAAGGGACACGGACTGATCGTCTTTTAAAAGTATTTGAAGATTCAGTTTGCTTTTAACATTTGATTTCGGAGTGAATGTTGATTTGTCCACACCAGTGATTAGAGAAATGAACGAACGTTCTTATAAAGAAAAAATTCTGATTAAATTCTACTACTACCAGCTATAGAAGAAAATAACAGGACCAGTCCTGGAATATGACTGGACAGCTCGCCAGATTCACAACCAATCACTACGCTGAGTGTTCTGCCTTCATCGACCCCCATAGACAGGGTGGGCACCAGTTCTGATTGATATATAAATAGTATCAATGAGTATCTACTGCACCCCAACCCTCCCGTCCCCTTCCCGCCACAGACTTCACCTACTGCACCCCAACCCTCCCGTCCCCTTCTCTCCACAGACTTCACCTACTGCACCCCAACCCTCCCGTCCCCTTCCCTCCACAGACTTCACCTACTGCACCCCAACCCTCCCGTCCCCTTCCCTCCACAGACTTCACCTACTGCACCCCAATCCTCACGTTCCCTTCCCTCCACAGACTTCACCTACTGCACCCCAACCCTCCCGTCCCCTCCCCGCCACAGACTTCACCTACTGCACCCCAACCCTCCCGTCCCCTTCCCTCCACAGACTTCACCTACTGCACCCCAACCCCTCCCCTTCCTCTTCCCTCCACAGACTTCACCTACTGCACCCCAACCCTCCCCTTCCCTCCACAGATTTCACCTACTGCACCCCAACCCTCCCCTTCCCTCCACAGACTTCACCTACTGCACCCCAACCCTCCTGTCCCCTTCCCTCCACAGACTTCACCTACTGCACCACAACCCTCCCATCCCCTTCCCGCCACAGACTTCACCTACTGAACCCCAACCCTCCCGTCCCCTTCCCTCCACAGACTTCCATCTACTGCACCCCAACCCTCCCGTCCCCTTCCCTCCACAGACGTCACCTACTGCACCCCAACCCTCCTGTCCCCTTCCCTCCACAGACTTCACCTACTGCACCCCAACCCTCCCGTCCCCTTCCCTCCACAGACTTCACCTACTGCACCCCAACCCTCACGTCCCTCCACAGACTTCACCTACTGCACCCCAACCCTCCCGTCCCCTTCCCTCCACAGACTTCACCTACTGCACCCCAACCCTCAAGTCCCTCCACAGATATCACCTACTGCACCCCAACCCTCACGTCCCTCCACAGACTTCACCTACTGCACCCCAACCCTCCCCTTCCCTCCACAGACTTCACCTACTGCACCCCAACCCTCCCCTTCCCTCCACAGATTTCACCTACTGCACCCCAACCCTCCCCTTCCCTCCACAGATTTCACCTACTGCACCCCAGCCCTCCCATCCCCTTCCCTTCACAGACTTCATCTACTGCACCCCAACCCTCCCGTCCCCTTCCCTCCACAGACTTCCATCTACTGCACCCCAACCCTCCCGTCCCCTTCCCTCCACAGACTTCACCTACTGCACCCCAACCCTCCCGTCCCCTTCCCTCCACAGACTTCACCTACTGCACCCCAACCCCTCCCCTTCCTCTTCCCTCCACAGACCTAACCCCAACCATCCTGTCCCCTTCCCCCCACAGATTTCACCTACTGCACCCCAACCCTCCCTGTCCCCTTCCCTCCACAGACTTTACCTACTGCACCCCAACCCTCCCGTCCCCTTCTCTCCACAGACTTCATCCCAACCCTCCCGTCCCCTTCTCTCCACAGACTTCCCCCCCACCCTCCCGTCCCCTTCCCTCCACAGACTTCACCTACTGCCCCCCAACTCTCCTGTCCCCTTCCCTCCACAGATTTCACCCCAACCCTCCACAGACTTCTACTGCACCCCAACCCTCCCGTCCCCTTCCCTCCACAGAATTCACCTACTGCACCCCAACCCTCCTGTCCCCTTCCCTCCACAGACTTCACCTACTGCACCCCAACCCTCCCACCCCCTTCCCTCCACAGACTTCACCTACTGCACCCCAACCCTCCCATCCCCTTCCCTCCACAGACTTCACCTACTGCACATCAACCCTCCCGTCCCCTTCCCTCCACAGACTTCACCTACTGCACCCCAACCCTCCCATCCCCTTCCCTCCACAGACTTCACCTACTGCACATCAACCCTCCCATCCCCTTCCCTCCACAGACTTCACCCCAATCCCCCCGTCCCCTTCCCTCCACAGATTTCACCTACTGCACCCCAACCCCCCTGTCCCCTTCCCTCCACAGATTTCACCTACTGCACCCCAACCCTCCCATCCCCTTCCCTCCACAGACTTCACCTACTGCACCCCAACCCTCCCATCCCCTTCCCTCCACAGACTTCACCTACTGCACATCAACCCTCCCATCCCCTTCCCTCCACAGACTTCACCCCAATCCCCCCGTCCCCTTCCCTCCACAGACTTCACCTACTGCACCCCAACCCCCCTGTCCCCTTCCCTCCACAGACTTCACCTACTGCACCCCAACCCTCCCATCCCCTTCCCTCCACAGACTTCACCTACTGCACATCAACCCTCCCATCCCCTTCCCTCCACAGACTTCACCTACTGCACCCCAACCCTCCCATCCCCTTCCCTCCACAGACTTCACCTACTGCACATCAACCCTCCCATCCCCTTCCCTCCACAGACTTCACCCCAATCCCCCCGTCCCCTTCCCTCCACAGATTTCACCTACTGCACCCCAACCCCCCTGTCCCCTTCCCTCCACAGACTTCACCTACTGCACCCCAACCTTCCCGTCCCCTTCCCTCCGCAGACTTCACCTACTGCACCCCAACCCTCCCGTCCCCTTCTCTCCACAGACTTCACCCCAACCCTCCCGTCCCCTTCCCTCCACAGATTTCACCCAAACCTCCACAGACTTCTACTGCACCCCAACCCTCCCGTCCCCTTCCCTCCACAGACTTCCATCTACTGTACCCCAACCCCCTCTCCAATTCCTTCCACAGACTTTCATCTACTACACCCCAACCCTTCTATCCCCTTCCCCCACAGACTTCCATCCACCTACTATACCCCAACCCCTTCCCTCCACATCTATCCATCTACTATACCCGACCTCTTTGTCCCCTTCCCTCTACAGTCCTCAATCTACTGTACCCCACCCTCTCCATCACTTTTCAGTCCACAGCCCTCAATCTACCATACCCTAACTTCTTCATCCCTTTCCCTCCACAGCTGTCCACCTACTGTACCCTGAACCCTCCATCGCCTTCCATCGAAAGCCATTCATCTATTGCACCCCAACCCCTCTGTCCCCTTCTACCCGCAGCTGTTCATCTACTGTACCCCAACCCCTCCACACCCTTCCCCCGAAGGCTGTTCATCTATTGTACCCCAACTCCTACATGCACTTCCCCCCCCACAGCTGATCATCTATTGTACCACAACCCCTCCACGCCCTTCCCCCCACAGCTATTCATCTACTGTACCCCAACCCCTCCATGCCCTTCCCCCCACAGCTGTTCATCTACTGTACCCCGACCCTCCACAGCCAACATTATGATTGATAGAGATCTGTAAATACATGACAATGTGTCGCACATACTGTATATGCGGGTTACTGCATTGTGTCTGACTTTGTATCTAAAACAATAAAATAAAAATCCCAAACAAAATGGAAGGATTTGTTTTTTTATTTGCATAATAAACTGGGACTTGTACGAAAATTGGCAAATTACCATTGAGAAAATAAATATTTAGTGCTGGTCACACCCGTAATTAAAGTTTTTTTCTTTATATGAAGACGATAGAAATCTCCCAGCTCAGTGTTGACATCTGCTGGGTAACCAGTAACAAAGGCGGAACACGTCTTGTGTATTATTAAAATGTCTTTTTGAAGGTTTCATAGTTTCCTCCTAGGTGGAAGGTTTGGGCAGCCCGTCTGCTCCTAATAGATCCAGCGAGGGGTCCTGGGATTGTACTGGGCCTGGTCCCGGCTGTATTGTCATATAATCAAAATCCAAAAAGATAAAAAAATTCAAATAAAAAAAAAAAAAAGTATCAGGAAATATATTCAGAACAAATTAATTTTAAATGGAATAAAATGCAAAATGTACTTATGAATTTTTTCCCCCCAATGAACAGACATAATACAGACATTTTGGGGGAGATTTACTAAAACTGGAGCACTCAGAATCTGGTGCCACTGTGCATGATAACCAATCAGCTTGTAACTTCAGCCTGTTCAATTAACCACTTTAGGTCCACCCTATAGCAGTTTTGTTTTTGATCAAATAGGTTTTTATTGACATGTTGTTATTTTTTACAAAAACAAAACAAAAAAAATATATAATTAATTTAAAAAAAAGGTAAAAATGGTATATTGAACAATCGATAGTATACACTTCCACTACCTATAGCAGTTTTACTGCTATAGGGTGACACCTGTGCGCCATATATATATATATTATATTATATTATATATAATTACACATACATACACACATACACACGCACGATCCGACACCTCCAGGTAGGGGGCAGGTATGCGCACCGTGCTGGTGGCTCGCTTGCGAAGCCGATCGGTGGGTGCACGGTACCCACCCAATGTCCTCCGGCAGGCTGAGAGAGAGAACTGCGATCTGCCTATGTAAACAAGGCAGATCGCCGTTCTGACAGGAGGAAAGGAATGAAATGCGTCCCTGCAAAGTAGGGAATAAATTCCATCTCTTCCACTAGTAAAAGCACCTCACACAGTATAGTAAAACACTGGCTAGACACACAGTTAACCATTTCATCCCCCTGATGTTTAACCCCTTCCCAGACAGTGACATTAGTACAGTGACAGTGTACATTTTTAGCACTGATCACTGTATTAGTGTCAGAATGTCCACCGCAATATCACAGTCCAGCTATAAGTCGCTGACCGCCGCCATTACGAGTAATAAATAAACAAAAACATCCCATAGTTTGCGCAAAAGTTATAGCTTCTACAATCAATATACGCTTATCGGGATTTTTTTTTTTTTTACCAAAAGTATGTAGCAGAATACATATTGGCCTAAATTAAATGAAGAAAATATTTTTTTTCTTCAATTTTTTATTGTATATGTTTTATAGCAGAAAGTAAAAAATCTTTTTTTTTTTTTGTTTGTTTTTTTAATTGTTGGTCTGTTTGTTTATAGAGCAAAAAAAATAAAAATAAAAAAGAACACCAAAATAAAGCTCTATTTGTGTGAAAAAAATTACATACCGGTAAATTTCACTTGGGTACAGCATTGCATGACCGCGAAAAATGTCAGTTAAAGTAACACAGTGTGGTATCGTACAAAATTTCCTGGTCACGAAGGGGGGGAAATCTTCCGGAGGTCAAGTGGTTAAGCATTGACAATCAATCATGAAAGCTGATTGGTTACTATGCACAGCTGCACCAGATTCAATTTTAGTAAATCTCCCTCATTGTATCCAATTTATAAAACTGTATCAGTGACCCTTCAAATCACACATGGAAAGAAATTTCAGGAAACAAAAGGAAATCGAGTTTCTTTATAAAAAGAGAATATTTTGTGGTTTTCTACAGGTTCACTTTTATTTGCATAAATAATTGCGCTTGATTCTTACCCGTGTAACAATGACATAACGCACTCCTCCTGGACACATGTCACCTTCGATGGCAGATGTCAGCTCCTGAGACAAGGGGGCGGGGCTCACTGGTAACCCTTTAATAAACCTAAATAAATGACATCAACGATGAAAGATTTAAATGACAGAAACACAATGGACCGTTTTTTTCCCCCACGTCACAAAACGTTACGCAAGAATAAGTATGGTTATTTTTAGGAATGTTATTGACACATGTAAAATGTCATTGAACCAAAAATGACGATTTACTTTCATTTAAATGAAGTATCCTTATCCCGTAGTTTTAGCTCATTTTAAACAGAAAATGAAAAAAAATGTCACAAGAACCAACAAAACAATATATCGATAATAGCAGCAGTCTAGATAATAGTTGATGAAAAATAAAATATAATAATAATAATAATAATAATACTAAAAGATAATAGTCCCAGCAATTGACAAATTTTAAGCCTATTGTGTCATAATTTAATGGCAATAATCAGCCAAGTAAGATGATATGTCAGTGGTTCTTCTCCTCCCACAATTGTGGAATTTTCCCCATTAAATTGCATCTCTGCCCCTCCCACAATGGTGAGATTTCCTGCAGTAGATTGTGTCTCTGCCCCTCCCACAATGGTGAGGTTTCCTGCAGTAGATTGTGTCTCTGCCCCTCCCACAGTGGTGAGATTTTCCTGCAGTAGTTTGTGTCTCTGCCCCTCCCACAATGGTGAGATTTCCTGCAGTAGTTTGTGTCTCTGCCCCCTCCCACAATGGTGAGGTTTCCTGCAGTAGTTTGTGTCTCTGCCCCTCCCACAGTGGTTGGGTAAATTTAGGAATCCTGATGGGGAGATCTCACTGCTGGCATCTCTGGGAGAAAGCATATGACTCTAAGTGGAAACATCTCTACCTGGTGGGCAACATCTTCCGGATCTGTACCATGTATAAAGCACATATAGATAGCCAATAAATGCCATTTATGGAGAATCATGTTTTGATATTTTATTGGAGGATGGAGAAGTGGGAGTGTTCCAGCCCTCTGCACCCATAGCAGATGCTACCTGATACAACATAGCAGATTACTCAAACTAGCGGCTCGCCACTGGGGACACAGAACTGGAAGAACTGGATGGATCTGGCCGGCTGGATCTCCTACTGTGAATTCCTGACATAGTGAGCAGAGTAGGAGCCGTGAGACTGGCGGCCCCATCACATCGCTTCTCCGAAGCATGTCAGGAATTAATGTCGATAAAGGCGGGAAGATTTCACGCTTCTGTGAATTCAATCCACGCAAACTGTGTATGATGACAAAAAACACGTGTATGATCGCCGGACCAATGTGTGAAAAGGTTTCCTTGTGCCCTGGGACCCCTTATAGACCAGCATGGTCACCGCGGTGCCATTTTCCAGCTTTATCAGTGCCGTTGTTATTTTATGGTAAAGGCCATGGATTGGATGCTGTTAATTTTTGGCATTTTTAATTTTTGACATTTTGGGGCCATTATGTGTATCGTAAAATCCTTATCAGCTCTAGGAACGTCACTGCCCGGAGTATATTATATGCACTACAAAAATCCTCTCCTTTATTCCAATTGAAACTTCATATGCTGAACATGTTCAGCTGGAGCTTCTGTGCTAAAGAAAGCTGCAGCCATGTTTAGAATGTGCCCTGTGTACCACACTGCATCTGCGGAGAGTATTTTAGCAATTTGAAGATTCTAACCTGCTTCTGTTCTGGAGAGAATATAAGGACCTTTATCGTACGCTCTGAAATTTTTTAAATGAGATAAAAAAAAAAAAAAATGAGGATGTGGTCATTAGCTTAGTAGATCTGCATTTTGCAGAATGTTTGGAGTTTAAGTGACACCCAGTATTGGCTAAGAGGTTAGCTTTCGAAAGACGTTAGCTATCTTGCCTGAATTCAATGTGTTTCGAAAACGTTCATCTTTATTGACTTAAGTTTGGCAATATTAGGTGTCACAAACCCCCAACTTCCTGCACTGATCAATGACTAAGGCTCGATTCACACCATGCATGTTGCTTTTGAGCATTTCTGCAGTGCTTTTTGCGGTGCTTGCCGCGTTTTTGCACAAGCATTTTTACCGCGATTTGCGTTGTTTTTTTACACTGTATATAGCTGGTTGCTAAGGAGGGGGCCGGGAAGCCGGCCGCCGCATCTTAACAACTGATAAGTCGTCAGCTGGCAGCAGGCTTCCCTGCTGAATGTAAATAAAAAAATAAAAGAAGAAGAATTGGCGGCTTCAAAAAAAAAAAAAGCAATTTTTTTAATTTGGCATGGGGGGTCCCCTCTGAATCCATACTAGACCCAAGGGCCTGGTATGGACCTGGGGGGCCACGCTATTTTTTTTTTTCACAATCCACCCCCCCAAAATCCATACCAGACCCTTATCCGAACATGGAGCCCAGCAGGTCAGGAAAGGGAGGGGACCGACGAGCGACCCCTCCTGAACCATACCAGGCCGCATGCCCTCAACATGGGGACAAGGGCCTCTTCCCGACAAGCCTTTGCCGGTGGTTGTCGGGTTCTACGGGCGGGGGGGGGGGGGGGGCTTATCGGAATCTGGAAGCCCCCTTTGAAAAAAATGCTTGACATCGGCACGGACAGATCAGCGGGACGCAGAATCGGAGGAGGGTCAGAAAACCGGACAAAGATGACAGGAGAAAGAAGAAGAACAGCGGAAGAAGAAGCAGGAGAAGGAGAAGCCCGGAGGAGGAAAATGAGGGAGAAGATGAAGGTAGAAGCGGGTAAGAAGATATTTTTAATAAAAGACTTGTCAAAAACTGTCTACTGTATTTATTCACACTAAACTATCTTTTTTTTGGTGAATGTACCCCTACCCAATGTACCCCATACTCATTCACATAAGATTCCGATAAGCCCCCCACCCGCAGACCCTGACAACCACTGGCAAGGTTGTCGGGAAGAGGCACCCACCCCCCCATGTTGAGGGCATACGGTCTGGTTCGGGGGGGGGGGGGGGGGGGTGGTGCTGGCTCGCTTGCTCGTCCCCTCTCCTGACCTGCCAGGGATGGGGGGGGGGGGGGGGGTCCCCTCCGAATCAATAGTAGACCCAAGGGCCTGGTATGGACCCCACGCAGTTTTTTTTTTCCCAGGTCAGCCTATATGGTATATACAGTGAATGTACAGCAAAAAAATAAAAACACAAATCGCAAAACACGTCAAAATCGCGCTACTTGCATTTTGGTTGTGGGTCCATTGAAGTCTATTACCTGCAAAACGCTGCATTTTGCAGAAAAAAAGTTCCCAACCCTTTTCAAAAAAGCAGAGGCACAAAAATGCATTGATGTGAACATATTCCATAGGAACCCATGTTAAAAAAAAGTCCCTGCATTTCTGCAAAATGCATCAAAAAACGCATTAGTGTGAATTGAGCCGAACACAATCCTCCATTACTACTGCAAGTTCTGCTTTTGGGAACTACAAATCCCATCATCCTCCAGGGCTCTCAGGGTTCTACTGCAGGCTGAATAGGAATACTGATGATGAAATGAAGAGGAAATTATTTTTAAAGCTTGCCACACAGAGCTGGTCAGTCTAGGCAACACTTCAACCACATGCCAATTTCCCTCACTGATGACTCCATCAGTGCAGCAACATTAGCTTTGAAACAGGAATTTAGGTACAGAAAATCCCCAAAAGCATTGCAGTACCTTGGTCTGCCCATAATGGGCTATGTAGAGACTGTAGTACCTTGGTCTGCCCATAGTGAGTAATGTAGAGAATGCATTGCCTTAATCTGCTCATAGTGGGCCATGTAGAGATTGCAGTACCTTGGTCTGCCTATAGAGGGTGCTGTAGAGATTGCAGTACCTTGGTCTGCCTATAGAGGGTGCTGTAGAGATTGCAGTGCCTTGGTCTGCCCACAGTGGGCAATGTGGAGATTACATTGCCTTGATCTGCTCATGGTGGCAAAGTAAAGATTGTAGTACCTTGGTCTGCCTAGAATGGGCAATGTAGAGACCGCAGTACCTCGGTCTGCCTGTAGTGGGTAATGTAGAGAATGCATTGCCTTGGTCTGCTCATGGTGGCAAAGTAAAGATTTCAGTACTTTGGTCTGCCCATAATGGGCAATGTAGAGACTGCAGTACCTTGGTCTGCTCATAGTGGGCAATGTAGAGACTGCAGTGCCTTGGTCTGCCTATACCTTGGTCTGCCCATAGTGGACGTTGTAGCGGTGGACCAGGCCGATGATTTACTGTGACACCTGGTGAGTCTAGGCAACACTTCAACCACATGTCCATTTGCTTCACTGATGACTCCAGTGCAGCATCAAGAACTTCGAAACAGAAATTTAGGTGCAGAAAATCCCCAGAAGAATTGCATTAGTAAAAGAAGACTAAGCATTTTAGATAAAGATCAAGCCAACCCAAGAATGATCCTTCATGCACGCCGAAGCTCACATAGCGGGAAGGAGGGCAGTTATAATGTGAAGGAATAATGAAATATTAACAATTCTCCCAACACTTACAGGTCTCCATTAGAGGCCGGAGGGAAGGAACGCTTTACGACTTCCACAAACTCGTTGACAGTTGGCTCTAACATGAAGATGACGGCATTGGGACCTGCATCAAAGCTGTATGCAACCTGTAGGAGAGGAGGAGAGTGATGAGAGATTGAAGAAAAAAAGATTGAATCAAAAGCAGCAGAGTGAGTACGCAAGCTGAAAAGACAGCATGAAACATGAGTACAGAGCAAGCATGCGAGAGCAAGCAAAAGAGTGAGCGAGTGAGAGCAAATAAGAACGAGAGAGTACTTTGCAGTACCTTTGGTCTGCCCATAGTGGGCAAAACATTGATTGCAGTACCTTATCTGCTCATTGTGGGCATTGTAGAGATTGCAGTTTCCTTGGTCTGCCCATATTGGGCATCTTAGAGATTACATTCCCTTGGTATGTCCATAGTGTGCAATGTAGAGATTGCAGCACCTTGGCTGCCCATAGTGGATGTTGTAAAGATGACAGTACCATGGACTACTCATAGTGGGCATTGTAGTTTGTGCTACCTTGGTCTGCCTATAGTGGGCAATGTACAGTTTGCAGTACCTTGGTCTGCCCACAGTGTGCATTGCAGAAATTGCAGTATCTTGATCTTCCCATAGTAGGCAATGTAGAGATTGCAGAACCATGGTCTGCCCTTAGCTGACATTGTGGAGTTTGCATTACTTTGGTCTGCCCATAGTGGGCATTATATAGTTTGCAGTACCCTGATATTCCTATAGTGGGCAATGTACAGTTTGATCCAACTACAGTGTTCAGTGTAGAATTTGCAGTACCTAGGTCTGCCACTAGTGGTCACTGTAGAGATTGCTGTATCTTGATCTTCCCATAGCAGGCAATGTAGAGAGAATACAGTACCTTGGTCTGCCCTAAGCAGATGTTGTAGAGATTGCAATACTTTGGTCTATCCATAGTGGGCATTGTAGAGTTTGTGGCACTTTGGTCTGCCTATAGTGGGCAGTGTACAGTTTGCAGTACCTTAGTCTACTCATAGTGGGCATTGTAGAGATTGCAGTACCTAGCTCTGCCCATAGTGGGTAATGTAGAGACTGCAGTACCTTGATCTGCCCATAGTGGACAATGTAGAGAAAGCATTGCCTTGATCTTTTCATAGTGGGCGCTCTAGAGGTTTCAGTACCTTGGTCTGCCTATAGTGGGTGCTGTAGAGGTTGCAGTACCTTGGTCTGTCCGTAGTGGGTGTTGTAGCGGTGGACAAGGCTGATGATTTGCTGTGACACCTGGTTCAGGTAGAAGATTGGGGGGAAGGTGTCCAGGCACGTAGCATGGAACTGATTGCTGTCCTTCATCGTTAGCTGCCCGAAGCTTTCAAAATCCTTTTTCCTGATAGACTCGATCATCTCAGCCATTCTTCCTGACACCACCGACTCCGCCCGAAACTGAAACAGACAATTGGTGTTTTTTTGCAGCACTAGACCCACCCCTCCACCATCTGAACATCTAGATGTAGGTATTGTAGGGACCAATGCATGTCTAGTAATGCTGATAATAATGCACGGAATACATATGGCCGCCCTGTCCCGTGACCGCGAACTCTACCTTGAGTAACGGGCTGGTCTCCACACTGGTCTGCATCCCAGCCGTGCTGCCAACATGCTTCTTCTCTGCGCTGGCCTGAAACATGATCGAACGTTCATTATATATAAACCATGATGTCTTGTCTCCATACTGCAGGGGGCGCCATCACAGGCTGGGGGGGGGGGATTGCTCTGCCCTTACCACCAGGATGAGGATGCGTAGTTCTGGCCAGTGAGTCTCCACCTCCACCTGCTGTGCCAGGCTGTCTTTACCATCTTCCTGCTCCCCCATCAGCCATTGGACGAAGCCTCCGTACATACTCCTGCAGGCGCTGCCGGAACCCTGCCGGGCGATCTCAGACAGCTCGCCTTCCACGCCGTACAGCTTGGCCAAGGAGTAGACTGAGAGACAGGAAACAATGTATCAGCAGGACAATCAGGACCGCAATTCGACAATTTTACACAATCACATGCAACCAATTGCACCTCCCCAATCATCATATAGAACAACAGTCCTTGTTTCAAGTGTATATGTCTTTTTTTTTTTTAACAATTTCTTTTTTTTGTTTGTTTGTTATTTCATTTTTTTTTTTTTTTTTTTTTTTTTTTACACACTGTGACCAGAGTAATACAGTGTTTACATAGTAACAATGTACTACTCTGGGGAAGTGATCAGGGTTGTTTTTTTTTTTATTATGATTGTTTATACCAGTGAATTTCATTGGTATAGGCAACCATTTTTACTGAATGAAACTGATTCAGAGCGTTTTGTTGTAATTAGCTATGATTGGCCACAGCTAATCACATGGTACAGATGGGCTGTGATTGGCCCTGTCTGTACCATGTAATCACCGTGGCCAATCACAGCTAGAACACAATTGTATACAATGGATGGCATGAAAGGAAGTCATCTATTTTTTACAATTGTCATGCGATTGGTCGAGCCGGTACAAAGAGCAGTCATCGGTGACAGATTGCGCCGCAGCACAGCCGCGCGCGAGGCGCAATCCACCCCAATCGACAAATGTCCCGCCTATTGACAATAGGCTGGGCAGGAAGTGTTTAAGGGGTGTATTATAAAACATCCATACTACTTTCATCCAGGGATATCACTCGTCCATTTGTTCCGTGAGAATAGGGCAAAATCGAATGTGCTCTTCTGGTCAAAGTTTCTTCAAATATTATGGACAGCAGTAAAGGACAGGTTCATTTAGAACAAACAGGGAGTATACCACACTATGACCACTAGATGGAGTGGAGGAGCACTGGAAATAAATACATCTTAGTGAGAAGAGATGCAATGGGGGAGATTTACCAAAACTGGGGAGTGCAAAATCTGGTGCAGCTCTGCATAGAAACCAATCCGCTTCCGGGTTTTTGTCAAAGATTAATTGAACAAGTTGAAGTTAGAAGTGGATTGGCTACCAAGCACAGCTGCACCAGATTCTATTTACACCAATTTTAGTAAATCTCCCCCCCCCAACGTAACAATTCTAGAGAACGCTGGAGGGAATTAGAACGGATGCTACTAGGGGATCTCCCACCTCCTCCAATGTCCTCTAGAATTGTTACATTGTACCTCTTCCCACTAAGATGTATACATTTTCTCTGATCTTCAGCTCCATCTGGTGGTCATGATGCAATATTTTCCTGATTCACTTTACGTTTGATATAAATTAACCTATATTTACTTCTGCCCATAATATTTTTTCTTCCAGAAGGGAAAATAGCACAAGAACATTTTCTTTCACAACAGCTGGTTAGTTCACACAGAACAGATGTACTTACCCTGGACTGATAGTCACTTCATCCCTACTGTTGATCACTGTGGATCATGTGACCGCTGTGATTGGCGGTCACATGATCAGGAGCTGGTCCAGCCATCGACTGATCATTAGGTTAGACTGAGAGTTGTCCTTGACAGTTCAATCTCGGTGCTGGGAGCGCGCTCTCAGCACAGAACCCTTGGCTAACCAGTGACGTATATGCGCGGTTTGTGGGCGTTCATGATTTTCTGCCTCCATTTAGCGCCATCACCTTCTCTTACCCAGACAGGCATATCCCGCAGCAGAGGACGCCAGCCCGGCAGCAGTGGGGAAATTGTTGATGGAACAGATGTGGACTTTGTCATTGAGGATCCTGGAGATGCCATCTTCGCTGCCACTGCTCCGCCTCTTCCTCGCCAGACGGCGGACTGGAGGGGGCCAATGGAGAAGAAGATCACATTGAGTGCGATTGGAGGACGTGATAAAGAGGAAATCAAAATCAATAAAAATTTGGGTGAATAGTAATGAGTTAAAGAGGAACTCCGCAGGCAGGATTACTCACTTTCTCGCAGGCAGGACTGCAGGCGCGGGTGATTAATGTCGTCTTCCTTTTCGTTCAGCCAGATCCGGTCTTCGGTGAACTCGCGGCTGGCGGCAATGCTGGTCGTCGTCTTTAACTGAAACATTTAAAGGGAAACACAATTCTGCCATTATGATTTGATAAAATGAAAGGGCGGAGTCAGGATACAGAGACCTCTGCTGCTAAACCAGCTGACCAATGAGATGCCAGCTGCTGCAGTGTCTGCTCCAATTGATACAGATTGGAACAGAAGTCACGCTCTGTATTATGGGATGTGGGGGAGGGGCGTTCTTTATCTCAGAGTTTCTGCAAAGTAGAGATTAGGAGCCTGAACAGTCCCCGGATTCCAGAACCCCCAGGATGTGCTGAAGGGGATTATAATGGAGGCAAAGCTTCCTAATGTACTATAGGTGCCCCTATCATACACCAAGCACCACACCACACACCCCACCCTACACCATATGATACACCCAACTATATACCATACACCCCTCTATACCATACAGCACACCCTAAACCCCACTATACACCATAGGATACACCCCACTATACACCACACCTGGGACAGGAGCCAGCGCTGCATAGGGAGTATAGGCTTATGTGCTCTTGCCCCCTCCACAAATGCCTGCTTCCTCCGCTGCTGGTGCAAAGCACTCTGATGCTCTGGGATGGCAGGTCAGCAAGCCCAGATGGCAAATAACGGTTTGCCGACCCCAGGCTTGCACTTCCCTGGTTTAAAGTTGAGGGCCACAGGTTGAGCACCCGGCATACACCCCGGGCGCCCAACCCGTGGCTCTTTGGTATAAGATGACCTCAGCAGTCTGTAGTGGGTACATTGATTGGGGTAATAGCATTGATCTCTTCTAGTCTCAGGTAACATCTTCCTAGATTTGTATGGTCTTTTTCTGCAGCATATCCCCAATTAATCATGTATTCTGTCCACACTCTCTGACCCGTTTCCTTTAATAGATCTGCAGTTTCTGACAGTCCTTCCAAGCATTACATATGTTGTAGGTTATGTGCGGCCCTTTGGTGATGTCAGGGGCCACATTTGAGCCCTTCAATAGTTCATAAGTTGACAACCACTGTCATACAACCTACAATACATCATACAACCCACCATACAACCTACCACACAACATACAACCCACCATACATCATACAACCCACCATACACCCTACCACACATCATACATCATACAACCCACCATACATCATACAACCTACCATACACCCTACATCATACAACCCACCATACATCATACAACCTACCATACACCCTACCACACATCATACATCATACAACCCACCATACATCATACAACCTACCATACACCCTACCACACATCAGACAACCTACCATACATCATACAACCCACCATACATCATACAAACCACCATACAACCTACCATACACCCTACCACACATCAGACAACCTCCCACACATCAGACAACCCACCATACAACCCACCATACATCATACAACCCACCACACATCATACAACCCACCACACATCATACAACCTACCATACATTACCCAATGACAGGTTCTCTTTATGAAGATCACAGACCTGATCCTGGTGCAGGGTGACGCTGAGAGAAGAGTTGATGGGAAGGATGAGCTCCTCGTTCCGCTTCCCCCCTGGAACACAAATTCAATGTAAAGTTTAATTATACAGGAGGAGCCCCTGAGGACCAACAGAGCGCTGTAACCCATAGCAACCCCATCCCACCATCAGATCACTAAACAATTAATTCTGACTGGTTGGAATTGACTCCACCTCAACGGTGTAGCTACAAAGTATTGGTCATCATGTTGGAGAATCTGCAGGTTTTCTGGAAACACCTAATGCGGAGCCTGTGGTTCTACAAGTCAGGAATAGAGATGAGCTCCGGCGTGTTCGCATGCTCCACGTGCAGAGCCCGCCAGGAAGTCAGCACAGCGCTGCGCTAATCACAGACAGTGAGACATTGCCCGATAACTGCAGCCGCGAATCAGGGCAATGTCTCACTGCCTGTGATTAGCGCAGTGCTGCGCCGACTTCCTGGCAGGCTCTGCACGTGGAGTATGCGAACACGCCGGAGCTCATCCTTAGTCAGGAATTCCCAAATCTATCAGAGTCTTCCAACAGTCTATGTACACCTCCTGACCAATCACAAGGAGAGTTTCTAAATCCCCAACTATACCCACCAGCCCCCCAAAAATGAGGGGCAAGGGAAGGGCACAGCTCAGCATAAGCAGGAGGCAGAGAGGTGGCATTGCCTTCCCATGCTGACTGAGGCACTGTGAAGGGTCACTGGATCAGGGAGAATGCACTTTATATATCATTATTATATATAGTAATTCGATGGCATCGAACAATCTGTCCCAACTCCACCTACTCACAGTATTTGATGACGGCGATGTTTACGGGCGCTGTGCATGTCACCTTCCTCATCTTCAGCGGGATACTGGAAGAGAAGACAAGAAGATGAGGGTGTCCGAAAAAGAGAAGGGTGCAGAATGGAGGATCAATGAAAATAAAGTCTGAGGACCTTCGCTCTCTTCTCTACCCACCAATTGATGGATCGTATGAGATATTATATATATATATATATAAAAAAAATAAAAATCATACATACATATACACAGACATCCCATCATATACATTACATGGACACTATATAATGTACAGATGAACACAGAATAGAATACAGTTTTAATGAGAGATCCACGCATGGATCACTTACCATATATCGATCAATGACATCATACATAGACAGATCACATTGTATACTGATCAATGACATCATACATAGACAGATCACATTGTATACTGATCAATGACATCATACATAGACAGATCACAGTGTATACTGATCAATGACATCATACATAGACAGATCACAGTGTATACTGATCAATGACATCATACATAGACAGATCACAGTGTATACCAATCAATGACATCATACATAGACAGATCATATTGTATACTGCACACACTGCGCCCCATATATTGTACAACCTGATCACTAATACATAGAGAAATGTATATATAAAAGGATACATGTTATCAGTATAAGTGATCACAATGATATATACAATGTATCAGTAATAGCTCTATATATAGTATACAATGTATCAGAGGACAGAACACCCATACTGTGCCACCTGACCATTACTACATATAGAAATGGCACCACCAGAAGTATATATATATATATATATATATCAGTATTAGGTATATATAGTATAGGATCTATATATAGTATACATTAGTTATATATAGTATCTCTCATTATTATACATCAGTGTAGATCTCTCACCTCTCTCTGTATCTCTCCTGCCTCCACTCACTCTCTGCTCACCTCCCCTCCTGACCCCGCCCCTGTCATATACTGTCCAGCCAGCAGCAACCAATCCCCGCTAACACCCCGCCTTTTCCCCGCCCTCACCTCACATGCTCACCCAATAGAGATCATCGGAAGATTGAAGCACGAGAGGAACCAAACCCTCCCGGAACCCGAAACTGGAGGAGAGAGCCGGCCGGGGAGGTTTTACTGATACACAACACCCTCCATATATAGAGGGGGAAGACAGTACAGGGTGCACATATGAGTGTTTGTAGATGAGAAATCAAGTGCGGAGTCTGCTGGGAGATAAGATTCGCTCTATACGGTCTATAGCGCTGACATGTACCATAGTGCTGTACAAAGAATGCTGAGACAGTGACATCAGTCTCTGTACCAGAGGAGCTTACACTCTAATGTCACCGCCCCCCCACAGTCACACACTTATATTATACACATAGCTCCCAACTCTCCCTGATTTGGAGCAACGTCCCTCTGTCCCTCTTTCCTCCTCATTATCCCTGATTTTGATCTGATCTATATAGATGTATATACAATGCTTTATTTATCTTTCAAAAAGTGTTTTCCAGCGCTAAACCTTTCATCCTAATTCTAAATGGCTGCATTTGTAAATGTCAAAAGACATTGTAAAGGAATATTAGTGGTAAAAAAAAGTACTTTTTAACTATTTCTTTTTTTTTTATTAGTATAAATTGTCCTATTAAGGGGGTGTGGCAGGGGGTGTGTCCTATGCCTACATACTTTTGCTAATAGGTGTCCCTCGCTCCCATCTCAAAACGGTGGGAGGTATGTTATACACTTATTAATAATAATATTAATCAATGATTAGGCATGCAAGCTCCTCCTGGTAATATACCAAATGGCATTCCCTGATCTCACCACCAGATGGCGCGTTATGTCATTCATATATATATATATATATATATATATATATATATATATATATATATATTATATATATATAAATTGTCATTCCCTGATCTCACCACCAGATGGCGCGTTATGTCATATATATATATATATATATAAAATGTAATTTTCTGGTCTCACCACCAGATGGCGCGCTATATCTTATATATATATATATATATATATATATATATATATATATATATAAATTGTCATTTTCTGGTCTCACCACCAGATGGCGCGCTATGTCTTTTATATATATATATATATATATAAATTGTAATTTTCTGGTCTCACCACCAGATGGCGCGCTATGTTTTATATAATAAAGATTGTAATTTTTTGGTCTCACCACCAGATGGCACTGTACGTCCTGTGTATTTATGTACTGTAGTGTATATGATCAGCTGTCAGGAGCTCCTTGTTGAGGACACATAGTGATGTGGACTCAGCTTTATTGATAATGACATTCGTTGTTGGAATAATAAACAGTGTAATAAATATTGGTGATAACAGATCTATTGATCATTTATTTGCAAGCAAAATATTATTTATTTCTGGTGTTCATACAGTGTTGACTTGCACAGCCCTTTATTTATTTTAGGTACTTACTGTATATAGCGATGTAAATTTTACGCAGCACTTTACATATACATTGTACAGTCACTGCCCTCAAGGAGCTTACAACCTAAGGTCCATAACTCACATACATACGTGGCCAGTTTAGACAGGATCCGATTAACCTACCAGCATGTCTTTGGAGTGTGGGAGGAAACCCACGCAGGCACAAGGAGAACATGCAAACTCCAGGCAGATGGTGTCATGGTTGGGATTTGAACCAGCAACTCTTTTTGCTACTAGGTGAAAGTGCTAACCACTACACCACTGTGCCACCCTTTACATTGTACATAGAGGCATTTACTTCCCAACACTATAGGCGCTTACGGTTCCACCGGTTTATGCGATTCAGGATCCTGCGGGTGTGGCCCTTGTGCTGTTTGAGCCAATAGTAAAGACCGCTGGCTGCGGGGGCTGCATCACTATGTCACCCCAGTAGTACTGAGACCTGCAAGGGGGGTGGTAAAACAAGAGGCAGAGGTCACTTAGCCTCAATGTCACACACAGCCAGAAGTATCTGCAAAGCCATTGCTGGAGGAGAATACAGGGGGTGGGCATAAAGAACACAGAGCTGTAACAAGCAGGGGGAAAAAAGTGGAGAAGGACGCCCTCTACAGGAAAGATGAGTAAAAAAAATCCAAACAGGAGTTCTGCTTTAACTCAAACATTACCTGCAGCCGGGAGAGAATGTAAATCTGAAAAGCCGACAGTTACCGATCGCTGTACAGCCACCGTAACACTTCCACAGACCTCAGTATGTTCACCCTCGCTCGCTATGTTTTCCAGGCCCCACTATCTTACCTGTGACCCCGGGGCCCCCAAGTGGGGGGGGGGGGGGGCAGACCAGTGAAGGTCCATTCTCTGATCTCCCCCAGAGAACCTGGAGCAATGAGGATTTGGTCACTTCCGGGTTCAGCTGTCACTTTCCTTGGCTGCCGTGGCCGGGGGGTGGAGCAAATAGAGAGTGAGTGGAGGGCGGGGGAGACATCTAATAGACCCCTCGTGTCTCTATAAAGAGAACCTGTCACAGCATAATGCGATCACATGGAGGGCTGTTGGTTAAAAAAAAAAATCAAAGGTACACCTAAACACTTAAAGCGGAAGTAAACCCATCGATTTAACAGTTTAAAAAAAAAAAAAAAGGCATGCCGGGAATGCTAACCGCACATTGGCTGTGCTTTCAACCAAACAGTCAAACCATCCAATGGCTGGTGTCATAACGGATCACATGTGCAGCACCGTGGCAGTTGAAGATTAAACAGAGGCAAAGATGGCAGCTTCCTTGGCTAAAAACGATAGGGGGGTTTACTTCCACTTTAAAGTCGTTGTAAAGGCAAAAGGTTTTTTTATCTTAATACATTTTAAGTATTAAGATAAAAAATCCTTCTGTGTGCAGCCGCCCCACTTAGCCCCCCTAATACTTACCTGAGCCCATCTCAATCCAGCAATGTTGCATGAGAGACTTGGCTGTCTGGGACTCTCCCTCCTGATTGGCAGAGACAGCGGGCGACATTGGCTCCCACTGCTGTCAATCAAGGGCACTCAGCTGGAGGGAGGGGCCAGGATCACCAGCGAGGGACCCGAGAAGAAGAGGATCGGGGCTGTTCTGTGCAAAACCACTGTGCAGAGCAGGTAAGTATAACATGTTTATTATAAAAAAAGTGATTTTAGTATCACTTTAATCGCGTGCCGATCAGCCGTCGCAGTTATACTTCGACAACATGGCTCGGCTGCGCGAATCGCTGTCATGGTACGTCGGTACCATAGATGGCCACTAGGGGGCGCGTGTGCGCCGCCGGAGGCGCGCGCCCCCTGCTCGCCCACAGAGCCGATGAGAAATCAGCCAATGACAGCTGATCATGTGATGTAAACAGAGCTGGTAATCGGCTATTAAAAAAAGCCACTCACTGGCGGCTGTGAGAGGGATATCAGTCCCGATCGTGGAGAGCCTCTGCAGAGGCTTCTGTGCCCACCAGCGCCACCTACCAGTGCCCACAGTACCACCCATTAGTGCCCACAGTGTCACCCATAAGTGCCCTCAGTGCCTCATCACCAGTGCTGCCTATCAATACCACCTACCAGTGCCCATCGGTGCCACCTACCAATACCCATCAGTGCCACCCATCAGTGCCGTCTTATCAGTGCCTATCAATGTCGCCTTATCTGTGCCTATCAGTGCAGTCCATCAGTGCCCTCTCATCAACGAATGTCAATGAAAGAGAAAAATTACCCGTTTGCAAAATTTTATAACAAACTATGAATAGTTTTTTTTTTCTCAAAAATGTCTGTCTTTTTTTGTTTGTATAGCAAAAAATAAAAACCCAAGTGGTGATTAAATACCACCAAAAGAAAGTTCCATTTGTGTGAAAAAAATCATAAAAATTTCATTTGAGTACAGTGTAGCATGACTGCGCAATTGTCATTCAAAGTGCTACAGCGCTGAAAGCTGAAAATTGGTCTGAGCAGGAGGGGGGTTTAAGTGCCCAGTAAGCAAGAGGTTAATAATACAAATAATAATAATATAATGATAAAAATAATGCTACAAATGCAACAACAATATTGTTAAACAAAAAATAAACAATAAACAATAATACTACTACTATAATAATAATAATAGAAATAATATGAGCAGTGATTCTTCCCATGGTGGTGCAGTGATGGATAATGGATGGGCGGAGAATTCTCACAATACATCACAGCCAATCGCTGACACTCGGTGATATACAGACCGCCATAATTATCTCCTATCACGCTCTATAAATAACAATGTGTGCCGATATTACCGCTGTTACAGCAATCCATCTCCACTCTGCACTGACCCCGTATAGAGCCAATAACTCTGCATGGGATGATAACGTCTCAGAGAACTCCAGAGAAGAACACAGAACACTCAGGTCCGTCTCCCACCAGAATTGCACAGGAAGACGGTCGGCGTTCCTGTGCGATTCTTACACGTTCTCCCGCAGTGCGATTGTGCACGCACTACTTTTGAAAAGCACGCCGCACCAAATCGCATGGCACTGCGGTTAACATGCGATCTGGTGCCCACAACTGCACTGCGTTTGCGATCGGCACTTGGGGCGGCGTTAACAATGTGTTGGCACCCGGAGCAGGTGGCAAAGGCAGTCAGTTTATTGAACGCGGTGCAGGAAATGCGCACAGAAAGTTTCCCTCACCGCGCTCTGTGTGAAATGACCCTAAATAATATAATGACACATTAAATAAAACATGAATATATTGTAAAATACTGCTAATATGACTTCCAGACGTCTGTCTTTATATTATCTTCCCATCAGTGCTGGCAAAAGGTCTTCTAGAGCCCGGGGCGAACATATCAACCTGCCCCCCCCAAGATGTATGAGCATTATGTGTTATGTGTACCCCCCCCCCAAATAAAATAGAGCACCAATCTGCCTGCTTATCCTCTAATCATAAATTCCCCCTACTACCAGTACAAATCAGCTTCCCCTGCTGAAATCCCCCCCAGTACAAATGCCCCCCAAAAATCACCCCTTCTAGCACAAATCCTCTACCCTTCAGATCCATCAAATTTCCTCTCCGTGTGCACAACCTCTCCCCCCACTACAAATCCCCACTCCCAGCTCTCACCCGAAAAAGAAAAAAAATCCCCTCCTAGAACAAATCCCCTTATTCATCCCTACTAGCACAATCACCACCCCCCCCCCCCCCTTAAAATAAAATAAAAATTCCCTCCTAGCACAGTCCCCCTTTCTACCATATCAGCTCTACTAGCCCAACCCCCCCTAAATCACCACTCCTAGCGCACCCCCCCAAATTTCCCCTCCTACAACAATTTTTACCCCCTGCTACCCCTAAAATCCCCCCCCCCCCCCTCCCAAAACAAATCCCCCCCATCTCTTTGTGGTGCCCCCCCACCTCACATGATACCACAGTGCCCAGGGCAGCAGTCCCTCCGGCCCCCCCCCCCCCCCCCCCAGTCTTCCTTCCCACCATCCCCCACACAGCACAGAGCAAACTCCACGCTGTTTTATATTAAATACTTCTGGGCTTTACATTTATGTTGCACATTAACATGCGTTGCGTTAAGGCAGCCAATGAAAATGAATAGGCTGCCAACACTCCCTGATCTCTGATTTGTAACCCAGCAGAAGCACTGTGCAGTAGTGCCCATAGTAACGCATGTAAAGTGCAATGCCAGGTGTCCTGGTAATGTAAGCTTTAAAATAACGCAAAAGCACAAATGGATCCATAAAAACCAGTCCAAAAAAAGGTTCATTAAATCCATGCAGCTTTTTTTTCTAATACTACTATTCTTTTATATTGACTTTTAAAATGTACAAATGCAACAATTTAGAAATTGTATGAAAGGTTTAGCACTTTTTGAAAGATAAAAAGTGCATTTTATATACAACTATATAGATCAGACCAAAATGAGGGACAAATGAGGGACAGAGGGACAAATCAGGGACAGTTGGGAGCTCTGGATTCATCCAGATAGCAGATGAATGAAGCAGCAGAGAGAAATTAAACATAGTGCTCTGGATAGAGACAAGTGCACACCATAGAGGGATATGCTTTGTTCTTATTTCATGTCTGAGGTTTACAACCGTTTTAAGAATTCCATTGCATGACATTAAAGCCGTATTATTAATGGGCTGCCAACGCACCGCAATCAAACAAAGAACGCACGTGACCCTTTTCTAAAAACCGCAGCGCACGGTATGCACAGTCTATGCATTGGGAGGTGCGTTTGGCTCTACTGTATAGTGAATTGGGGTGCTGGGCACAATGAATGGCACCGCAAAGCACTGAACATAGAGCGGGGGCACTGCACTGAGTGTGAAAGGACCATCAAGAGTTTCTATTTTCTCTTCATCGGATGAGACTTCTTTAGCATATGGCACCCATCCTGATTGGTCATGCCCCTGCCCAGGGGTATTGCTAGGTCTACAAAAGATCTGGGTCTAGAGCCCATAGCAGAGTAGTAAAGAAAGTCATACGGTTGGGCGGGCATACACATGTAATATACGTGTGTGTGTATATATCCACAGATACATCAGGGTCCCCAGAGATCCCCCACTTACATCAGGGTCCCCAGAGATCCCCCCTTACATCAGAGTCCAGAGCCCCCTTACATCAGGGTCCCCAGAGAGCCTCCCCTTACATCAGAGTCCCCAGAGAGCCTCCCCTTACATCAGGGTCCCCAGAGAGACTCCCCTTACATCAGGGTCCCCAGAGAGCCCCCCCACTTACATCAGGGTCCCCAGAGAGCTGCCCTTACATCAGGGTCCCCAGAGAGCCTCCCCTTACATCAGGGTCCCCAGAGAGCCTCCCCTTACATCAGAGTCCCCAGAGAGCCTCCCCTTACATCAGGGTCCCCAGAGAGACTCCCCTTACATCAGGGTCCCCAGAGAGCCCCCCCACTTACATCAGGGTCCCCAGAGAGCTGCCCTTACATCAGGGTCCCCAGAGAGCCCCCCCTTACATCAGGGTCCCCAGAGATCCCCACTTACATCAGAGTCCCCAGAGAGCCCCCCTTACATCAGGGTCCCCAGAGAGCTGCCCTTACATCAGGGTCCCCAGAGAGCCTCTCCTTACATCAGGGTCCCCAGAGAGCCTCCCCTTACATCAGAGTCCCCAGAGAGCCTCCCCTTACATCAGGGTCCCCAAAGAGCCTCCCCTTACATCAGAGTCCCCAGAGAGCCTCCCCTTACATCAGAGTCCCCAGAGAGCCTTCCCTTACATCAGGGTCCCCAGAGAGCCCCCCACTTACATCGGGGTCCCCAGAGAGCCTCCCCTTACATCAGAGTCCCCAGAGAGCCCCCCTTACATCAGGGTCCCCAGAGATCCCCCCTTACATCAGGGTCCCCAGAGAGCCCCCCTTACATCAGGATTTCCAGAGATCCCCCCTTAAATCAGAGTCCCCAGAGAGCCTCCCCTCCCCTTGGGGACCCCTGCAGAGACTCGGGGCTACGAACCCCAAATTCAGGGCTATAGCCCCAAAAGCCACCCCCTAGGGACGCCACTGCCCCTGCATATGATAAGCGATGCCCACATGGAAAGGAATGGTATGCGGGTCCCAGCCTAGCGCTCACGTTGCCCATGGCCGGGTCCTGCGGGGTTGCGTTGTGCGTCTCTGTGGGCTGCAGTTCCCAGGATTTAGTGATCAGCAGATTTATTGATTTATATTGGCTCCGGTGTCAGTTCAGGTGATAAGATGGAGTTATGGGTGGAGGTCCAGGTATAGGACAATAAACCTCGGAGAATCTCAGGGACAGAACAGACAGTGACAGATTACACCCCGTGAGAAAAGATTCACCTTCCAGCACAGATAACGACACGTCCGTCTCCCTATAGATATATAGATGGGGGAGGGGCGTGGCTGCGTTCACCTTCTATAAACCGAGGTCCTGTGTATAATCATACCTCCCAACTTTCTGAGATGGGAATGAGGGACACCTATCAGCAAAAGTATGCAGGCATAGGACACGCCCACTACCACGCCCCCTTAAAGGAGAATTGTACAAAAAAAAGGGATTGGTTAAACCTACAAGTCCTTTTTTTACCACTACTATTCCTTTATATTGGCTTTTCAAATTTACAAATGCAGCAATTTAGGAATCAGGTGAAAGGTTTAGCCTGGAAAAACTATTTTTCATAGCTAAAAAGTGCATTTTATATATAATTTATAATTATATGGATCAGACCAAAATGAGGGACAAATGAGGAGGAAAGAGGGACAGAGGGACATTGCTCCAAATCAGGGACAGTCCCTCCAAATCAGGGACAGTTGGGAGCTCTGGACTAATCAATAATTATATGGAGTCCTCATCATCTGTGTGAGTTTTGCTTCCTATGTACTACTTTTGCACTGTGATTCTGCTTGACTCTTCCTCATTGTCAGCTCCAGTTTATGATTTGTCGAGGATAAAAGTGAAGGGAAGGGAAGTTTTCTTTAAAGCATAACTCCGGGCAAACAGATGAAATACATATAAGGGAGCTGTGTCTTACCTGCCAAAGGATTTGTATGACTGCCCATCCAGTCCTGAGATTGACACAGCTCTGCAGCCATGCACAGCCCTGTCTGGCAGGGCAGAGGTCCCGATTTTTCTCTGCTGCAGTTCAGTAAGGCTCGGTCCAGACCTACGCTAAATTACCAAAAGTATTGGGACACCTGCCTTTACACGCACATGAACTTTAATGGCATCCCAGTCTTAGTCCGTAGGGTTCAATATTGAGTTGGCCCACCCTTTGCAGCTATAACAGCTTCAACTCTTCTGGGAAGGCTGTCCACCAGGTTTAGGAGTGTCTATGGGAATGTTTGACTATTTTTCTAGAAGCGCATTTGTGAGGTCAGGCACTGATGTTGGATGAGAAGACCTGGCTCGCAGTCTCCGCTTTAATTCTTTCCAAAGGTGTTCTAGTGGGTTGCGGTCAGGACTCTGTACAGGCCAGTCAAGTTCCTCCACCTCAAACTCACTCATTCATGTCTTTATGGACCTTGCTCTGTGCCCTGGTGCGCAGTCATGTTGGAACTGGAAGGGGCCGTCCTCAAACTGTTCCCACAAAGTTTGGAGGAACAACCCCACACCATAATCTCCCCTCTATCAAATGATTTGGACCAGTGCACAAAGCAAGGTCCATAAAGACATGGATGAGTGGGTTTGGGGTGGAGGAACTTGACTGGCCTGCACAGAGTCCTGACCTCAACCCGATAGAACACCTTTGGGATGGATTAGAGCGGAGACTGCGAGCCCACCCCTTGTCCCAGCCCTGAGTGTGCCATGTGACTTCCAAGTACACTCTAAATCCAGTGGTTCTTAAGGCTCAAGGTTTTTTCCCCTCATGCATCTAGGCATAAAGGTAAAAAAACTTCTCTGTGCAGCAGCCCCCCTAATACTTACCTGAGCCCCATCGTGATCCAGCGATGTGCACAAGCGCCTCGGCTCTCCGGGGCACTCGACAGGTGACAAGGAGCAGGGGACCCGAGAAGAGGACGATTAGGGGCGCTCTGTGCAAAAAACGCTGCACAGAGCAGGTAAGTATGACATGTTTGTTATTTAACCTGTTGGTGCCGAGCATTGCAAATATGCAGCCTCTCAGCGGCCAGGCCTTGGTGCTGAGCGGCGGCATATTTGCATGCAATAGTGCCAAAAGGCGCAGTGGCGCGCGCCAGTGGCCAGCAGCTAATGGAAACCTCCTGATCGCTGCTTGCAATCGGGAGTTTTCCGATCATGTGACTGCCAATCATGTCAAATTACAGCGGTCACATGGCCATAAGCCCCGCCCCACCTCCATTCTTAAGCCTGGCGAGATCCAGCACCAAGGGGTTAAAGAAACAAGATTGCCTTTAATATCACTTTAACTCCAGTGTGCCCAGTAACTTCACGTGTGCTCTGAATACCTGAGTCATCCAATGACTCCAGTGTGTCCAGTGACTCCAAGTGCTCTCCCAGTCCCCATGTTATCCAAGGCAGCATTTCTCACCCTTGTTTTCAGTCAAGGCATCCTTTAAAATTCTGCAAAATCTCAAGAAACCTCATTCTAAAATATAAAAAAACGAAACTAAATAGTTTTACATGCAATGGCATCTACACACCTAGATCACCCAACATTAGAGGTGATTTATTTTTTCCATGCAAACACACCTTTGCACATGGGTACTGACTGGTAATCCAGTGTTTCTCTCCTCCCTGAGTTTCTCCCCCTCACTCAGCTAATGTGACCCCAGTGGTGATGGAAAGGGTCTGGGAGGGGCAAATAAGAACACCGTGCAGACGCCCAACATGCTCTGTATCAAATGATTTAGCCATTGGTTGTTAGGACACAGGTGGTTGGCCTGCAGGGTGCCCAAGGTTGTAATGCTGCAAATAAATGCAACGTGGGGCAATTTTGAACCATTTAATCAAGACACCTCTGAAGAACTCAGAAGGCACCTAGGGGTGCCACAGGTATCTGTTTGAAAAAGGATGATCTAGGTACACAAGTTCACACAGTGAGTCTTAGTAGTCTACCAGTCCATGGGTCATCTTGTGACTCCAGTGCATCCAGTGACTCCAAATGCATTCCCAGTTCATGGGTCATCTTGTGACTCCAGTACTTCCAGTGACTCCAAATGTATTACCAGTCCATGGGCCATCTTGTGACTCCAGTGCATCCAGTGACTCCAAATGCATTCCCAGTTCATGGGTCATCTTGTGACTCCAGTACTTCCAGTGACTCCAAATGCATTCCCAGTTCATGGGTCATCTTGTGACTCCAGTACTTCCAGTGACTTCAAATGTATTACCAGTCCATGGGCCATCTTGTGACTCCAGTGCATCCAGTGACTCCAAATGCATTCCCAGTTCATGGGTCATCTTGTGACTCCAGTACTTCCAGTGACTCCAAATGCATTCCCAGTTCATGGGTCATCTTGTGACTCCAGTACTTCCAGTGACTTCAAATGCATTCCCAGTCCATGGGTAATATGGTGACTCCAGTGTGTCCAGTAACTCCAAATGCATTCCCAGTCCATGGGTCATCTAGTGACTCCAGTACTTCTAGTGGCTGATCTAGGTACTCCAGTTCACACAGTGAGTCTTAGTAGTCTACCAGCCCATGGGTCATCTTATGACTCCAGTGCTTTCAGTGACTCCAAATGCATTCCCAGTCCATGGGTCATCTTGTGACTCCAGTACTTCCAGTGACTCCAAATGCATTCCCAGTCCATGGGTCATCTTGTGACTCCAGTACTTCCAGTGTCTCCAAATGTATTCCCAGTCCATGGGTCATCTTGTGACTTCAGTGCATCCAGTGACTCCAAATGCATTCCCAGTCCATGGGTAATATGGTGACTCCAGTGTGTCCAGTAACTCCAAATGCATTCCCAGTCCATGGGTCATCTAGTGACTCCAGTACTTCTAGTGGCTGATCTAGGTACTCCAGTTCACACAGTGAGTCTTAGTAGTCTACCAGTCCATGGGTCATCTTGTGACTCCAGTACTTCCAGTGACTCCAAATGCATTCCCAGTCCATGGGTCATCTTGTGACTCCAGTACTTCCAGTGTCTCCAAATGCATTCCCAGTCCATGGGTCATCTTGTGACTCCAGTACTTCCAGTGTCTCCAAATGTATTCCCAGTCCATGGGTCATCTTGTGACTTCAGTGCATCCAGTGACTCCAAATGCATTCCCAGTCCATGGGTCATCTTGTGACTCCAGTACTTCCAGTGACTTCAAATACACTCCAGTCCCAATCCATGGGTCATGTTTTTCCTCCAGTACTTCCAGTGTGCCCCTGCATACCCGTGTCTCCTGGTGCACCCCTATCTGCCTTGGTGACACCGGTGTCTCCATATAACAACCTCCAAGATGCTCCTGCATCATCTGGACAGTCCCTGTCACAGTGAATACAGACTATATGAGCAGATCGTTTGTTTTGATGGGATTTTTACAATTTTCACAAAAAAAGTCCCACCAAAACACACGGCTTCTCCATACTTGTGCACGTATTTGTACATGTGTGTTGATGGAATATTGGTGTGTTTTGTGTGGCGTGTGCCTATTCATTTCAGGTGGGCCTTCAGCTCCCATCCATGGAACAAATAAACACACCTTCCTATTTTTTTTCCAGCAGATCGGAAGGAAATTTACATGTATGTTATTGTGTGCTGAGGGTCAGATGCCTTTGTTCTGTCCATGTACAGTATATGCATTAGTGTGTCATGGTGAATGAATGGCAATGCACAATGCACAATGCACAAAACACACCACACATTAACGTGCACAAAACTCGAAGGCACATAGAAGTGTGGATGTGGCCTCATTTGTGTATGTAGACTGCTGCAATCCCTTAAAGGACCCCACTAAGCCCAAAATACAAATGGCAGGAGAATAATCTCTGCCATGCATATGGAAGTTTCTTCAATGGTACAGAGCCATTTCAGGAGGGCGAGGTCAGGGTGACACAAGGATTCGAGGTCAGGGACAGGTGATGTTTATATTGATGTGTAAAAATTTCTATTGATATAAAACAAGTTTAATATGAACATAAAGTGATTTATAGGCCGTGTTTAAGTGTCAGATTTATAGGAAAGAATTGCTGACCTGGAGTGGTTAAAGTTTAACTCTAGTGTCAAGATCTGAGAGGTACATTTCCAACTCTCTTCTATGAAACCAGATTCCTCTGTCCCTCCCTGTCCTTCCTATAGAACCAGATCCATCTGTCCCTCTGTCTGAATGTCCCTACTATGGAACCAGATTCCTGTGTACCTCCTATAGAAACAAATCCCTCTGTCAGACTGTCCTTCCTATAGAACCAGATCCATCTGTCCCTCTCATAGAACTATATCCCCCTGTCCCTCTGTCTGACTGTCCCTCATATGAAACCAAATCCCTCTGTCTCTCCTATAGAACCTATCTCAGACTGTCCCTTCTATGGAACCAGGTCCCTCTGTCCCTCCCTGTCCCTCCTATAGAACCAGATCCCTCTGTCCCTTTGTCAGACTGTCCTTCCTATGGAACCAGATCCCTCTATCTCTGTCTGACTGTCCCTCCTATGGAACGAAATCCCTCTGTCCCTCTTATGGAACCAGATCCCTCTGTACCTCCTATAGAACCAGATCCCTCAGTCCCTCTCTGGCCCTCCTATAGAACCAGATCCCTTTGTCCCTCTGTCAGACTGTCCTTCCTATGGAACCAGATCTCTGTGTCCCTCCTATAGAACCAGATCCCTCTGTCCCTCTGTCAGACTGTCCTTCCTATGGAATCAGATCCCTCTGTCCCTCTCATAGAACTAGATCCCTCTGTCCCTCTGTGTGACTGTCCCTCCTATGAAACCAAATCCCTCTGTCAGACTGTCCTTCCTATAGAACCAGATCCCTCTGTCTCTCTTTGTCCCTCCTATAGAATCATATCCCTTTGTCCCTCTGTCAGACTGTCCTTCCTATGGAACCAGATCTCTATGTCCCTCCTAAAGAACCAGATCCCTCTGTCTCTCTTTGTCCCTACTATAGAACCAGATCCCTCTGTCCCTCTGTCAGACTGTCCTTCCTATGGAATCAGATCCATCTGTCCCTCTCATAGAACTAGATCCCTCCATCCCTCTGTCTGACTGTCCCTCATATGAAACCAAATCCCTCTGTCCCTCCTATTGAACCAGATCCCTCTGTCCCTCCCTGCCCCTCCTATAGAACCAGATTCCTCTGTCCCTTTGTCAGACTGTCCTTCCTATGGAACCAGGTCCCTCTGTCCCTCCCTGTCCCTCCTATAAAACCAGATTCCTCTGTCCCTTTGTCAGACTGTCCTTCCTATGGAACCAGATCCCTCTATCTCTGTCTGACTGTCCCTCCTATGGAACGAAATCCCTCTGTCCATCTTATGGAACCAGATCCCTCTGTACCCCCTATAGAACCAGATCCCTCAGTCCCTCTCTGGCCCTCCTATAGAACCAGATCCCTTTGTCCCTCTGTCAGACTGTCCTTCCTATGGAACCAGATCCCTCTGTCCCTCTGTCAGACTGTCCTTCCTATGGAACCAAATTCCTATGTCCCTCCTATAGAACCAGATCCCTCTGTCAGACTGTCCTTCCTATGGAATCATATCCCTCTGTCCCTCCTACGGAACCAGATCCCTCTGTCCCTCTCTAACTGTCCCTCCTATGGAACCAGGTCCCTCTGTCCCTCTCTGTCCCTCCTATGGAACCAGATCCCTCTGTCAGACGGTCCCTCCTATGGAACCAAATCCCCCTGTCGCTCTCTGACTATCCCTCCTATGGTACCAGATCCCTCTCTCCAACTTTCCTATACAGCCAGATCTCTATCCCTCTCTCAGACTTTCCCTCCTATGTAACCAGATCCTTTTGTCCCTCTCTCTGCCTGTTAATAACCAGATCCCTTTGTTCCTCTCTCCAATCATCCCTCCTAGGGTATAAGATTCCTCTGTCTCTTTTTTACTGTTTCTCATACAGAACCAGATCCCTCTGTTCCTCTCTCTGACTGTCCCTCTGATAGAAACCAGATCTCATTGTCCTTCCCTCTGACCATCCCTCCTAATAAATGTATCCCTCTGTCCTTCTCTCTGACTGACCCTCCTATAGAACCAAATCTCCCTGTACCACCACTGATTGTCCCTCCTATGGAACTGGATGCCTCTGTCCCTCTCCAACTTTCCATCCCAGGGATACAGATCCCACTGTCTCCCCTTTCCCCCTGATTGTCTCTCCTATAGAACTAGATCCCTCTGTCCCCCTCTCTAGTACGAATCCCTCTGTCTCTCTCTGACCATTCCTCATATAGAATCAGATCAAGTCTGCATTGCATGACTCCAGATCAACTTTCTTCTACAAGTTTGCTGCAAGTTCTGGTTCAGTTATGTTGTGCAATAGTCATCCAACCACAGGGGTCACTGTGACTTGCAGAGCTCTTGCTGTAGACTCACCACTGCAACTTTGCTCTTGCTAGAGCAGTGTTTCTCAACTCCTGTCCTCAGGAGCCACTAACAGGCCAGGTTTGCAAGATAACTGAAATACATTACAGGTGATATAATTTGCTTCTCAGTGATTGCAGTATTCTAGTCTGCATCTCCCCAAGTTAATACTTAAAATCTGGCCTGTTAGTGGGTCCTGAGGACAGGAGTTGAGAATCACTGTGCTAGAGATTTACCATGAAAAATTGGAAAAGTGTCAACTAGAACTGGTGTTGTACAAGTGTACAACTTGCCAGTGAAAATGTGCAGCAAGTTAACAAGTCTTGCAATTCAACACTGCCACAAATTTGTGGCAAATTACCCTTGCTATCTGGGTACTTAATGCCGCACATAATTGCTTGTGTGGTAACGCACCACATAGCAGGGAGAATTTCTGAATGTCCCTTTAAGGGTGTCACAGGGAGCGGAAGTGTGGATTGTCATGCCCCTGAGGAAGTTGCCTTGATGATGAAACGCGTAGGGAGGAGTCTCATAACACCATTGCGCTATTGCCCCTGCCCAGCCAGGACAGGACACGTGTAGCTGTGTCTGCTTTGTTCCATGGGGTAGCCTATCAATATATTAGCAATCTTCTATTGGTTATAAAATTTTATTAAATACAGTATTAACAATATTTCACCATTGGAAGCATTTTTTTCTGCTTTCTATGTTTCCTGTGCTGAGTTATTAAGCCATATTAGGGATTATCTGGAAGGCGATCAGTGGTTTGGGGGTCACATCCTTATGGTGAACTAATAAAACAAAGGTAAAGGTGTTGGCGTTATAAATCAATATGGTGGATTCATCATAAAAATCAATAGATGAGAATCATAAAAAAGCAAACATAAAAAAAAGTACAAATGTGACAATGTCAACACCATAAAAATAAATATGTTCTTCTGGTTTAAGAATTCTTCAAAAACGTCACCACGAGTACTCATAAAAACATTTTTTTGTTACTTTTTAATCCATTTTTAATAAAACTCCACCAGAAGAGCTCTCCTTTGTGTCCTTGGTGGTATCTATTCCCATATCCTTGGTTGCTGACGGAGGGGGCACCACAGTGGAGAGACGTTCCATCCAGGATCTTGCTGGTTTATTTAACAAAAGCGCATTTTGACCTACCTTAAAAAGTGGTCAAACACCTCTGGTGAGTTGCCATCTACTCTTTGGTTACTCGTGGTGACAAGAATTCTTAAACCAGAAGAATCCATTTAATTCTATGGTGTTGGGATTGTCACATTTTGGACTCTTTTTGTTTGCGATTTCATGATTCTCATCTATCGATTTTTATATTGAATCCACCATATTGATTTATAGCGCCAACACCTTTATCTTTGTTTTATTATGCATTCAGTTATATTTTAAAGGAGCAGCTATTTCACTAAGGTCGGGTTCACACCTATGCGAATTGGATGCGGTTTTCCCCGCATCCAATTCTCATAGCAGGAGAATGTGACCGGCTCTCTATGGAGCCGGTTTACATATCTCTCTTGTGGCTGCGGAGCGCACTGCACACAAACGCTGTGCGTCTTTGGCTTAGTTTCAGAGCCGAATTCAGGCAAAGATTCGGCCCGGATTCGTCCCTGAAATGGAGAACAGGGACGCACAGCGTTCCTGTGTGATCCGCAGCTGGTTCCAGTGTGAACCCAGGGCCGGTGCTACTACTAGGCAAACTAGGCAGCCACCTAGGGTGCTCCCCTGCTGCCTAGGGCACCTGGCCACTGGTTTTCCTACTCTCTTCTCTTTGCAGCAAGCAACTAAGTCTCAGCATCAGCAGGCAGCCGCCGCTCCGCTCACACATAGTGTCAGAGGCGCAGCAGTGGCGGAGGACTGTGTCTGTGTCCCGAATGGATGGAAGCAAGCAAACATTCATTGATGGGCACTGGTAGGCTGCATTTGATGGGCGCTGATGAGGCTACATTTGATGGGCGCTGATAGGCTGCATTGATGGGCGCTGGTGAGGCTGCATTTGATGGGCGCTGGTGAGGCTACATTTGATGGGCGCTGATAGGCTGCATTGATGGGCGCTGGTGAGGCTGCATTTGATGGGCGCTGGTGAGGCTACATTTGATGGGCGCTGGTGAGGCTACATTTGATGGGCGCTGATAGGCTGCATTGATGGGTGCTGGTGAGGCTGCATTTGATGGGCGCTGGTGAGGCTGCATTGATGGGTACTGGTAAGGCTGCATTTGATGGGTGCTGGTGAGGCAGCATTTGATGGGTGCTGGTGAGGCTTTATTTGATGGGCACTGGTGAGGCTACATTTGATGGGCACTGGTGAGGCTACATTTGATGGGCACTGGTGAGGCATTGATGGGCGCTGGTGAGGCTGCATTTGATGGGTGCTTGTGAGGCTTCATTTGATGGGCACTGGTGAGGCTACATTTGATGGGCGCTGGTGAGGCTGAATTTGATGGGCGCTGGTGAGGCTGCATTTGATGGGCACTGGTGAGGCTACATTTGATGGGCACTGGTGAGGCTGCATTTGATGGGCACTGGTGAGGCTGCATTTGATGGGCGCTGGTAGGCTGCATTGATGGGTGCTGGTGAACCTGCATTGATGGGCGCTGGTGAGGCTGCATTTGATGGGCGCTGGTGGGCTGCATTTGATGGGCTCTTCATTAAAAAGAAAAGCTTTACATGGGCAGGGAAAATGGGGTGGATCCAAGGGGGGCGGTAAAATGAGGTTTCGCCTAGGGTGCCAAAAATCCTTGCACCAGCCCTGCGTGAACCAAGCCTCAATCATCACCCCAGGTGCCACTACCAGCCACATATTTATTCTTATGGTGAACTACTTTCCAGGTTTTGGTGGAGGCCCGTCCTGATTTCACTTTCAATGTTTGTAGATCTCACTTTGGGACTCATTTGATGAGGATTTTATATCTCTTTGATTCACAAATCGTTTCCTATACTCGTTGTAATATTTGTTTTTCCTATTCACTGTTTTGTCTTAATTGATTGAGAATGTATTTTACAGCTGCCATGTTTGTTTAACCCTTAGACAACAGGCAATTCTCCAAACTGTCTACCACTAATTGTTCCTTATTTGCCCCTTTATTGTCCTCCTGATTGCCCCCTCCTCGCCTGCACACAATGGAGATTGTCCCTCATCTGGTGTCATTAGATTGCTGGCAAAACAGAGAAAGTGGGAGTGAAGCGTCCTAATCATCCAGTTTCATGTTTACAGATTCCTTTGTGTTTGAGTCCAAACAATGAGTGGCCACGGTCATGTCAGCGATATTATGGCGGAGGATGAAAGTCGCGATGTTCTTCACTTGACCCACAATGAGACGTTTGGTGAAAAACGTTGAGAAAAGAAAGCAAATCGATCATGTTTTCTGATGTGTAATCCTGAGAGGGCGCTCACAATCTACAGTTGTGTCTATGGGATGAGATTATTAACCACTTGCTTACTGGGCACTTAAACCCCCCTCCTGCCCAGACCAATTTTCAGCTTTCGGCGCTGACGCACTTTGAATGACAATTGCGCGGTCATACAACACTGTACCCAAATGAAATTTTTCATCATTTTTTCCCCACAAATAGAGCTTTCTTTTGGTGGTATTTAATCACAGCTGGAATTTTTATTTTTTGCTAAACAAACAAAAAAATGTTTAATAGTTTGTTATAAAATTTTGCTAATTTTTCTGCTTCATTGATATGTGCTGATGAGGCTGCCCTGGTGGGCACTGATAGGCTGCACTGATGGGCACAGATAAGGTGGCACTGATGGGGACAGATAAGTCGGTACTGATGGGCACAGATAAGATGGCACTGATGGGCCCTGATGGGTGACACGGATGGGTGGCACGGATGGGTGGCACGGATTTGCACTGATAGGTACCACTGATAGATGGCACTGATGGGCACTGATAGGTGGCACTGATGGGCACTGACAGGTGGCACTGATGGGCACTGATAGTTGGCACTGATGGGCACTGATAGGTGACACTGATGGGCACTGGTAGGTGACACTGATGTGCAGCACTGTTCAGGCACTGATTGTGGGCACTGACAGGTGGCACTGTGGGCACTGACAGATGGCACTGTGGGCACTGACAGGTGGCGCTGGTGGGCACTGGTAGGTGGCACTTGTAGGGGGCACCGAGGAGCTGCGGCACATCGCAGTGATTGGGATTAATGTCCCTCTCACTGACGCCAATCGGCTTTTTTTTTCTCCTCGCGCTTTCAGTGCGAGGAGGAAAAATAGCCGATTACCGGCTGTGTTGTCATCACATGATCAGCTGTCATTGGCTGACAGCTGATCACGTGGTAAGGGGTCGGGATCGACCCCTTACTCCGATCTGTGATCCAGCGAGTCTCACAGACTCGCTGATCACAGAGCGCGCCATGCAGGGGGCGCGCAGGCCACTCGTGCACGGGACAACGTCAATGGATGTAGTCCCGGCAATGTAGATCCACGCTGTAGCCGTCATTCGAATAAGATAAAAAATCTTCTGCCTTTACTGTGTCTATGGGAATATTTGACCATTCTTCCAGAAGCGCATTTGTGAGGCCAGGCATTAATGTTGGCATGGGTTCCTCCACCCAGTCCTTCGAGTCTGGTATGGATTTTAAGGGGAAATCCACACCAAAATTGGTGTGGGAGTCCCCCCAAAATCTATACCAGACCCTTATCCGAGCAAGTAGCCTGGCAGGCCATAAAAGGGGGCGACGAGCCCCCCCCCCTGAACAATACCAGGCTTGCCCTCAACATGAGGAGGGTGCTTTGGGGCCCCCTCAAAGCACCTTGTCCCCATGTTGATGGGGATAAGGCCCTCTTCCCGTCAACCCTGGCCATTGGTTGTCGGGGTCTGCGGGTGGGGGCTTATGGGAATCTGGAAGCCCCCTTTAACAAGGGGACCCCAGATCCCCCCCAGGTGAATGGGTATTGGGTACATTGTACCCCTACCCATTCACCAAAAAAAGGTGTCAAAAAGTAAAAACCACATTAGACAGATTTTGACCATTCCTTTATTAAAAAAGAAAAAAAAAAGTGCCCCGCGATGTCCATCCATCTTCAATCACGCCGAAACCCGCAAAATAGAAACAAAAAAAGCTCTGCCTCGATGGGAGGCCTCCCAGAGACTGCTGTCTCTTGGCTGTGACAGCTGTTATATAGGCAAGGTGTTATATAGACATCATGTGACATCAGAGGTGGGTGGGGTCAGCCGGTTACATCAGCGGGTGGCCACGCCCTTGCCTATATAACAGCTGTCACAGCTAAGAGACAGTAGTCGCTGGGAGGCCTCCCATGGAGGCGGAGCTTTTTAATTTTTATTTTCTGGGTCCGTCGGCGGTGTGATTGACGATGGATATACATCGCGGGACACTTTTGTTTTTCTTTAATAAAGGAATTGTCAAAATCTGTCTATTGTGGTTTTTACTTCTTGACACTTTTTTTGGTGAATGGGTAGCCTGCCAGGCTGCATACTCAGATAAGAGTCTGGTATGGATTTTGGGATGGGACCCCACGCAATTTTTTTTTTAAATTTTGGTGTGAAGTTCCCCTTAAGATCTATGCCAGACCCAAAGGGCCTGGTATGGATTTGGGGGGGGGGGGTGCTGTTTTTTTTTTTTTTTTTTATTATTTTGGCGTGGAGTTCCCTTTAAAATCTATACCAGACCCAAAAGGGCCTTGCTGTTTATATTTCATAATTCGGTCATAGGGTTCCCCTTAACCACTTCAATGCACTGTATTATATACTCTGCACTGTATATAAACTAGACTGCCTGCACTGTATATATAGTCTACACTGACTACACTGTATATATATACCCTGTTTCCCCGAAAATAAGACTTAGCGTGATTGTCGGTGATGGCTGCAATATAAGCCCTACCCCCAAATAAGCCCTACCCTGTTTCCCTGAAAATAAGCCCTACGCTGAAAATAAGACCAACAAGGACTTTAACTAGGGCTTATTTGGGGGTAGGGCTTATATTGCAGCCATCACCGACAATCACGCTAGGTCTTATTTTCGGGGAAACAGGGTATATATATATTAAACTGCCTGCACGCGACTAACTAACCTGCCCAATCTAGCTCAAGTTCTCTCAATCTCCTCAAATCCAACACACTACATACGACCACCGTGTAAGCAGCCTTATATAATGTGGGGCACGTGGACTTAGCCCCCTGAACCATGATTGGCCAAAGGCACCCTGACTTTGGTCAATCATGGCTCTTACAGCAGATCGCGCTGTGGTTGGTCACAGGTGCATACTTTGGCCAACCAGCAGCCGTCAATGCACTGCGATTTTGCAGTGCATTATGGGGTGCTCTAATTTGCTGCGAATGGCCCATATGTTCGAACAAACGAACACCCGATGTTCGAATGGAACTTACGTTCGATTCGAACATCGGGACTGTCCCTATTGCACAGTGATTGCTCTTTACCCTTCCTCTGTGTCAGTGCTGATCAGTGTACTCAGCCTCCCAGTCCCCACATCCTGAATTATCCATTGTTATTGTTGTGCTGTGTGGTCTACAGAAGCTACAGCCATTGTCTGTGACAATCACTCCTGGAAATATGAAACAGCACATGTGTTATAGTGTGAAAGACACATTAACGCCTTTGTAACTGCAATACTACTAGTCCAGGACACAAGTCCAAATGTGTAAAATGCCCCTTGCTGCGAGAATGCTTATTGACCTTGCTGCAGAAAACCAGGAATGTGCAACTGTGTGTGTTCCTAGTTCCCAGACCCGCTGTCAGTCCGGAAAACGAGTCAGAGAGTTATTGTTAAGTTAACTGGCCCATATCATGGCTGATAAACTTGGTATAAGCCTCAAAAACTCTGGGCATTAAAGGGTTGGATGGATAGGAAATCGAATAGAAAATGGAGTTGGTAGACCGATTGAGTTTCCAATGGTTAGCGTGCTTACTGGGACAGTCAATTTCCTATTCAAGATCGAAAATGAACAAACATGTTGGAAAAATTTTATCGACTGATTTTCTAATTTCTTTTAGGTCAGTCTTTAAAAAAAAAAAAAAAAAATTTAAGTTACATGCGCATGAGCAATAAGTGTAAAAGTAGAAATCGATCAGAAAAAAAATTAAGTTTAATGTTAAAAACGAAATAAACAAAAGAGAAAAAAAAATTTTAATTCATTGTAAAAGTAGAAATCGATCAGAAAAAAATGAAGTTTAATGTTAAAAACAAAAAATAAACAAAAGAAAAGAAAAATTGAAATTCACTGTAAAAGTAGAAATCGATCAGAAAAAAATGAAGTTTAATGTTAAAAATGAAAAATAAACAAAAGAAAAAAAAATTGAAATTCACTGTAAAAGTAGAAATCGATCAGAAAAAAAAATGAAGTTTAATGTTAAAAATTAAATAAACAAAAGATTTTTTTTTTGAAATTCACTGGAAAATTTCGAATACAATGATTGCAACATCGAATGTTAGATTAAAAGAACGTTTCAATTATTTTTTGAATTTTCATTATTTTCTTACTCCTCTATGGCCAGCTTTAGGAATAAAGTGAGAGTGAATAATCTGTAATTGTCCTTTAAATGGTGGATTATGCCTGGTGATTGCCCTTGACAGTAAAGAGGAGAGGTGGGGTGAGAAGAAGTTGGGCAGTTCCTATAAATCAGCTGGACTGCCACCCCCTCCCCTGTACACCGTCCCTTTAAGAGTTTGATTGACACCTGGAGTGTGCAGTATAAAAGCTGCAGGTGAGGTGCAGCCAGGACGATACGGGAACTCATCTGCAGCTTGTGACAATGACTGGACAGCACTGCTGGGGATACGGCGAGGAGGACGGTAATACTCTGATCATAATAATCTCCTTCTGCACATTCCTCAGTGTATTAGGAGCACACAAGGCTCACCATTCACACTCCATATTCCGCTTTCTTATCATCCTCATCCGTGCTCCACATACCTGCACATCCCAGCACCGGGGACACCAACGTGCCAGGCACCGCTGCTATCACCGCGTGCCAAGCCCCAACGGCGTTCACTTGGAGAAGGGGGGTACAGCGCAGCTGCGGGGAGCAAAAACTGCTCACAAAGTGACGCTTAGACATTGAAAAAAATAATGCAACTGGGGAAAAGAATCCTCTGATTACTGGGGTACAGTGCTGGCCAGAGCTACAGAGGAAAAAAGACTTGAGGGGCTTATTTCAGATGATTGCAAAATGTGAGCAAATAGGGTGTCCCGGCAATGGGGAAAGTGACAAGAATCCTGGGATGCATCACCAGAGGGATCACCTGATGGAGGAAGGAGGTCCTGATTCCCCTAAATAGATCTTTAAATCACTAGAGGGGTCACCAGCAGGAGGAAGGAGGTCCTGATTCCTCTATATAGATCTTTATATCACCAGAGGAGTCATCTGATGGAGGTAGGAGGTCCTGATTCCTCTCTTTATATCACTAGAGGTATCACAAGCAGGACGAAAGAGGTCCTGATTCCCATATATACAGTAGATCTTTATGTCACTAGTGGCATCACCAGAAGGTGGAAGGAGATAACTAAACTCTTATGTAGATGAATTAGGAGCTCCTTCATCCTTCTGGTGACCCCTCTAGTGATGCAAAGATCTATATAGAATCAGGACCTCCTTTCTTCTGTGGAGGATCCCTCTAGAGATCTTTATATCACTAGAGGGATCACCAGCAGGAGGAAATAGTTTGGATTTTTCTGAATAGATCTTTATATTATTAGAGGGATCACCAACAGGAGGATAGAGGTCCTGATTTTTCTATATAGATCTTTATATCACTAGAGGTATCACCAGCAGGAGGAAATAGTTTGGATTTTTCTGAATAGATCTTTATATTATTAGAGGGATCACCAACAGGAGGATAGAGGTCTTGATTTTTCTATATAGATCTTTATATCACTAGAGGTATCACCAGCAAGAGGAATGAGATCCTGATTCCTCTATTTAGATCTTTATATTGCTAGAGGATTACCTGCACGAGGAAGGAGGAGATAATTCCTCTATATAGATCTTTAGATCACCAACATGAGGAAGGAGGACCTGTGTCCCCTATTTAGATCTTTATGTCACTAGAGGGGTCACCAGCAGGAGGAAGGAGATAACTAAAGTCTTATGTAGATGAATTAGGAGCTCCTTCACCCATCTGGTGACCCCTCTAGTGATGAAAAGATCTATATAGAATCAGGACCTCTCTTCTTCTGTGGGGGATCCCTCTGGAGATCTTTATATCACTAGAGGGATCACCAGCAGGAGGAAATTGTTCTGATTTTTCTAAATAGATCTTTATATCACTAGAGGGATCACCAGCAGGAGGAAGGAGGTCCTGATTTTTCTATATAGATCTTTATATCACTAGAGGGATCACCAGCAGGAGGATAGAGGTCCTGATTTTTCTATATAGATCCTTATATCACTAGAGGGATTACCAGCAGGGGGGAAGGAGGTTCTGATTCCTCTCTATAGATCTTTATATCACTAGAAGGATTACCAGCAGGGGGGAAGATGGTCCTGATTCCTCTCTATAGATCTTTATATCACTAGAGGGATCACCAGCAAGAGGAATGAGATCCTGATTCCTCTATTTAGATCTTTATATTGCTAAAGAATTACCTGCACGAGGAAGGATGAGATAATTCCTCTATATAGATCTTTAGATCACCAACATGAGGAAGGAGGACCTGTTTCCCCTATTTAGATCTTTATGTCACTAGAGGGGTCACCAGCAGGAGGAAGGAGATAACTAAAGTCTGTAAATGTAGTGATGTAAAGAAGATCTATATAGAATCAGGACCTCCTTTCTTCTGTGGGGGATCCCTCTAAAGATCTTTATATCACTAGAGCAGGGGTCTCCAAACTTTTTACTTCGAGGGCCACATTCTATATTTTACACACATTCGCGGGCCGGAAAAATCATTTATAAATAAATCCACAGTAGAAGAAGAATAGAATAGAATTTTACTTACTGCTGACAGCAGAACTGGATGGTGCTCCTGTATTCTTTGCTGGCACCTAAATTCTGGAGCATCATGCAGCGGGGCTAAACTTCCAGTGTGCATGAGGCTTTACATCCGTGTCCCCATTAGTCTCCCCATACATCTGTGTCCCCATCAGTCTCCCCATACATCTGTGTCCCCATCAATCTGTGTCCCCATCAGTCTCCCCATACATCTGTGTCCTCATACATCTGTGTCCTCATACATCTGTGTCCTCATACATCTGTGTCCCCATACATCTGTGTCCCCATACATCTGTGTCCCCATCAGTCTCCCCATACATCTGTGTCCCCATCAGTCTCCCCATACATCTGTGTCCTCATACATCTGTGTCCCCATACATCTGTGTCCTCATACATCTGTGTCCCCATACATCTGTGTCCCCATACATCTGTGTCCCCATCAGTCTCCCCATACATCTGTGTCCCCATATATCTGTTTCCCCATCAGTCTCCCCATACATCTGTGCCCCCATCAGTCTCCCCATACATCTGTGTCCCCATCAGTCTCCCCATACATCTGTGTCCCCATCAGTCTCCCCATACATCTGTGCCCCCATCAGTCTCCCCATACATCTGTGTCCCCATCAGTCTCCCCATACATCTGTGTCCCCATCAGTCTCCCCATACATCTGTGTCCCCATCAGTCTCCCCATACATCTGTGTCCCCATCCATCTGTGTCCCCATACATCTGTGTCCCCATCAGTCTCCCCATACATCTGTGTCCCCATCAGTCTCCCCATACATCTGTGTCCCCATCAGTCTCCCCATACATCTGTGTCCCCATACATCTGTGTCCCCATCAGTCTCCCCATACATCTGTGTCCCCATCAGTCTCCCCATACATCTGTGTCCCCATCAGTCTCCCCATACATCTGTGTCCCCATCAGTCTCCCCATACATCTGTGTCCCCATCAGTCTCCCCATACATCTGTGTCCCCATCAGTCTCCCCATACATCTGTGTCCCCATACATCTGTGTCCCCATCAGTCTCCCCATTTATCCATGTCCCCATCAGTCTCCCCATTCATCTGTGTCTCCATACATCTGTGTCCCAATCACTCATCAGGGTATCCCCACAAATTGGTGTCCCCATTAGAACCCCCCCACACATTGTGTCCCCATCATTCATCCGAGTCTCCCTGACATTTGTGCCCCCATCACAGCCCACCCCTGCCTGCATATTTGTGTCTCCATCAGAGCCATCACCTCCCCTTCCACATATTTGTGTCCTTATTAGAGCCATCGGCCCCCTACAATTTTGTGTCCCCATCCTCGCATGTTAGTGTCACCATAAGAGCCACCAGCCCCCTCACACATTTGTGTCGCCATCAGACCCCCCAGATATTTGTGTCCCCATCAGAGTTATCACCCCCCTCCCCAAATTTGTGTGCCCATCAGAGTCATCAGCCCCCCCACGTGTGTCCCCATCAGAGTTATCACCCCCCCCCCCAAATTTGTGTCCCCAGAGTCATCAGCCCCCCCACTTGTGTTCCCATCAGAGTCATCACCCCCCCACATTTGTGTCCCCATCAGAGTCATCAACCCCCCCCCCCCCCCGCTTGTGTGTCCCCATCAGAGTCATCAGCCCCCCGCAACATGTGTCCCCATCAGAGTCATAACCCCCCCCCCCAAATTTGTGTCCCCATTAGTCATCAGCCCCCCCTCTAATTTGTGTCCCCATCCGAGTCATCAGCCCCCCCCACATTTGTGTCCCCATCAGAGCCATTCAACCCACCCCCCGAACAAGTGTAACCATCTCACATCATTCCCCCTCCTTGCATGTGTACTTTACCAGCACATTACACTGGCTGTGCAGACCTGCTGCAACTCCCGACTCCCGCCCCGCTGGTATTACACACTCGTTACTCATTAACAGCAAGGTGGGAGGCGGGAGCAGGGAGGTGGCAACAGGTCTGCACTAAAACATCTCATTGGCTGCTAGGATGCCCGTGGTCCCAGCAGCCAACACCGTGAGACGCCGGGAGGAATTGCGGGACCTGCGCTGCATATTGCCGGGGGAGAATATGCAGCGCAGGTTCCACAACTAACAGGTGGACTAAAGACTCCAGCTGCGGGCCGGAAGAAATGGCCTGGCGGGCCAGATGTGGCCCGCGGGCCGTACTTTGGAGACCCCTGCACTAGAGGGATCACCAGCAGGAGGAAATAGTTCTGATTTTTCTATATAGATCTTTATATCACTAGAGGGATCACCAACAGGAGGATAGAGGTCCTGATTCCTCTATATAGATCTTTATATCACTAGAGGGATCACAAGCAAGAGGAATTAGATCCTGATTCCTCTATTTAGATCTTTATATCACTAGAGGGATCACCAGCAAGAGGAATTAGATCCTGATTCCTCTATTTAGATCTTTATATTGCTAGAGGATTACCTCCACGAGGAAGAGGAGATAAGGAGATAATTCCTCTATATAGATCTTTGGATTACCAACATGAAGAAGGAGGTCCTGTTTCCCCTATTTAGATCTTTATGTCACTAGAGGGGTCACCAGCAGGAGGAAGGCGATAACTAAAGTCTTATGTAGAGGAATCGGGACCTCCTTTGTTCTGCTGGTGGTTCCTCTAGTGATATAAAGATCTTTACAGAGGAATCAGGACCTCCTTTCTCCTGCGGGGATCCCTCTATAGTTCTTTATATCACTATAAGGGTAAACAAAAAGGTGGAAGGAGGTCCTGATCCCCCTATTTAGACCTTTATTTCACTAAAGAGGTCACCAGCAGGAGGAAGGAGATAGTTAAAGTTTTAAATAGAGGATTCAGGACCTCCTTCTACCTGCTGGTGATCCCTCTAGTTGATATAAAAAAAACTATATAGAGGAATTAGGACCTTCTCCTAGTGATATAAAAATCTATATAGAAGAATTAGGACCTTCTTCCTTCTGCCGGTGATCCCTCTAGTGATATAAAGATCTATATAGAAGAATCAGGACCTCCTTCCTCCTGCTGGTGATCCCTCTAGTGATATAAAGATCTATATAGAAGAATCAGGACCTTCTTCCTCCTGCTGGTGATCCCTCTAGTATCCCATTGACTGGATTAAGCAGTGAAGTGAAGTCACTCCTTCAGCACGCAGTCAGCGAGGGGTTTAATCTCCGGTAGCGGGCGATGGTGATCACCCCATACATGACTCTGTGGATTGCGATGTTCACACAACATTCTGCAGGTTGTAATGTAAACTTTGTTGCAGGTTAATAGCTGAGTTTCATGATGTGATAATGAGGAGAAAGGTCGATGTCTGCCCCTTTTTTGTGTTTTTGTGGATTGTAAACACATTGTATTCCAATAAAAAGATATTTACAATCCACAAAAAACGCAAATGAAGATTGTTGTATAAAATCTGAAGGCTTCAACTCACAGAAGATACAATGGGGATAAAGGTGAAGATCTGAGATGTGTATTGTGCAGATAGAGACGTGGTAGCAGTCTCTTGTAACTTGACATGAATCTCTAGCACTTCCAATAACATGGCAGCAGTCTCTAACAGTCTCTAGGGGTTTTGTGTAATGTGGGAGCAATCTCTAACAGCTAGCTTGTAGGCAGTCTCTAGTAACTTAACATAAATCTCACACTTTCCTATGA
>CM053034.1:26661333-26760155 GCA_028564925.1 Lithobates sylvaticus
TACTCCTGCTCCCTGTCCTCACTGCTCAGGGGTCCGGGATGGGATATGCACTGGCTGGGTCCTGCTCGCTGGGGGCTGTGGGCTTCTGACGGCCGGAGCTGCTGGGCGCACGTCCTCTTCCTTCACTCAGCACTCAGCACTGACACTGACAGGACACTTTATGGCCTTCAAAACTGTGATAGGTAGTGATAGGTAGTGAGGAGTGAAATCAAAAATTTAAGCCCTTAGAAATCCTGAAAGCGGTGCTTGGTTTTCGGGGTCCCGTATGCGATAGGCTCCCAAAAAGTCCACACATGTGGTATCCCGTACTCAGGAGAAGCAGCAGAATGTATTTTGGGGTGTAATTCCACATATGCCCATGGCATGTGTGGGCAATATATAATTTAGTGACAACTTTGGGCAAAAAAAAAAATGTTTGTAATATTCCCGCAACTTGTGGCAAAATATAAAATATTCCATGGACTCAACATGCCTCTCAGCAAATAGCTTGGGGTGTCTACTTTCCACAATGGGGCCATTTGGGGGGGTCTTGTGCTATTTTGGCATTTTATGGCCTTCGAAACTGTGATAGGTAGTGAGGAGTGAAATCAAAAATTTTGCACCCTTAGAAATCCTGAAGGCGGTGCTTGGGTTTCGGGGCACCGTACGCGGCTAGGCTCCCAAAAAGTCCCACACATGTGGTATCCCCGTACTCAGGAGAAGCAGAAAAATGTATTTTGGGGTGCAATTCCAAATATAACCATGGCATGTGTGAGCAATATATCATTTAGTGACAACTTTTTGAATACATTTTTTTTTTTTCTGTCTTTATTCAATCACTTGGGACTAAAAAAATAAATATTCAATGGGCTCAACATGCCTCTCAGCAAATAGCTTGGGGTGTCTACTTTCCAAAATGGGGTCATTTGGGGGGTTTTGTGCCATCTTGGCATTTTATGGCCTTCAAAACTGTGATAGGTAGTGATAGGTAGTGAGGAATGAAATCAAAAATTTATGCCCTTAGAAATCTTGAAGGCGGTGCTTGGTTTTCGGGGGCCCGTATGCGGATAGGCTCCCAAAAAGTCCTACACATGTGGTATCCCCGTACTCAGGAGAAGCAGCAGAATGTATTTTGGGGTGTAATTCCACATATGCCCATGACATGTGTGGGCAATATATCATTTAGTGACAACTTTGGGCAAAAAAAAAAAAAAGTTTGTAATATTCCCGCAACTTGTGGCAAAATATAAAATATTCATGGACTCAACATGCCTCTCAGCAAATAGCTTGGGTGTCTACTTTCCAAAATGGGTTCATTTGGGGGGGTTTTGTGCTATTTTGGCATTTTATAGCCTTCGAAACTGTGATAGGTAGTGAGGAGTGAAATCAAAAATTTGCACCCTTAGAAATCCTGAAGGTGGTGATTGGTTTTCGGGGCCCCGTACACAGCTAGGCTCCCAAAAAGTTCCACACATGTGGTATCCCCATACTCAGAGAAGCAGCAAAATGTATTTTGGGGTGCATCTCCACATATAACCATGGCATGTGTGAGCAATATATCATTTAGTGACAACTTTTTTTTTTTTTTGTCTTTATTCAATCACTTGGGACTAAAAAAAAAAAATATTCAATGGGCTCAACATGCCTCTCAGCAAATAGCTTGAGGTGTCTACTTTCCAAAATGGGGTCATTTGGGGGGTTTTGTACTTCTCTGCCATTTTAGCACCTCAAGAAATGAGATAGGCAGTCATAAATTAAAAGCGGTGTAAATTCCAGAAAATGTACTCTAGTTTGTAGACGCTAGAACTTTTGCGCAAACCAATAAATATACGCTTATTGGCATTTTTTTTACTAAAGACATGTGGCTGAATACATTTTGGCCCAAATGTTTGACTAAAATTGAGTTTATTCGATTTCTCTTATAACAAAAAGTAGAAAATATCATTTTTTTTCAAAATTTGCAGTCTTTTTGCGTTTATAGCGCAACAAATAAAAATCACAGAGGCAATCAAATGCCATCAAAAGAAAGCTCTATTTGTGGGAAGAAAAGGACGCAAATTTAGTTTGGTTACAACATTGCATGACCGCGCAATTACCAGTTAAAGCAGTGCAGTGCGAAATTGAAAAAAGACCTCTGGTCCTTAAAGTGGAGTTCCACCCACTTTTACAACTCTTCCGCATCCCTCACTAAACTGTGCACTGTAAACAAATTGGATATTTTTTTTATTTTTTTTTCAGCACAGACTGTATATATGCTGTATTCATTTTTCACTTCCTCCTCCCTGGCCGTGGCCCATCGCATCATTTCCTGTTTGCAATGCCTCCTGGGAAGGGGCAGCAACTTCCTCTGACACTGCCGTTGCTATGGAAACCTGACCTGAAACCTATTACACTGCTTATGCTGCACTGAGCATGTACGAGATCTGCAAGGATGAGATCCAGGAAGAAATACAGTCTGACTTCAGATGCCCACAGTTAAGATAGCCACAGCCTGCTGCAAGTTTATAAAATAACAAACTACTGCTAAAAACTAACAAAACAGACCTTAGTTTACAGACTAACTTTACTAGAATACATTAAACTTGTGTATTATAGGGGTATTTTTATTTAAAAAGTATAATTTCGGCCGGAACACCGCTTTAAGCTGACAATTGGTCCGGGGCTGAAGTTGTTAAATAATAATTATTTTGCTGACAATATCACCGCAAGAAGCTGTTACTTACCTAGAAAAGAATGATATCTGTATTCGATTGTTTATGTAAAAGCAGCAGGCTGGTAGCAGAAATGGAAACATTTTATCTCTGATCTGTTAGGAATTGTATGCATTGTTTGCATTGTATAGATTTGGCAGAGCCGAGCGCTGGAGCCATAGCAACCGATCAACCAATCACAGATCTTCCTAGAAATTTCCCACAACATTTCTCCTGCATCAGTTTGAAATTTCTAGGAAGATCTGTGATTGGCTGATCAGTTGCTATGGCTCCAGCGCTCAGCTCTGCCAAATGCATACAATTCCTAACAGATCAGAGATAAAAGGTTGAAGTTTATCTATAGACACAGGCAGTGCCGATCCTGACCTCCCTGGGGCCCTAAGCAAAATTCTGCTAAGGGGCCCTCTACCTGACCCATGATGCCGTGAGCATAGGTCCCCAGAGAGCCTCCCTCCTTACATTAGGGTCCTCAGAGAGCCTCCCCTTACGTCAGGGCCCCTAGAAAGCCTCCCCTTACGTCAGGGTCCCCAGAGGGCTCCCCTTATATCAGTGTCCTCAGAGAGCCCCTCCTCAAATCAGGGTCCCCAGAGAGCCTCCCCCTACATCAGGATCCCCAGAGAGACTTCCTTAAATCCTCACCGCGACAATCATTGCAGCCTCACCGTGCCCATTATTGCAGCCTCATCATATTAATAATTGCCACCTCACCGTGCCCATCATTGCAGCCTTAGTGTGCCCATCACTGCCGCCTCACCTTGTCCATCATTGCCACCTCACCGTGCCAATCATTAAAGCCTTACCATGCCAATCATTGCAGCCTCACCGTGCCCATCACTGCCACCTCACCATGGCAATCATTGCAGCCTTACCATGCTTATCATTGCAGCCTCACCGTGTTAATAATTGCCACCTCACCGTGCCCATCATTGCCATCTCACCATGCCAATCATTGCAGCCTTACCATGCTTATCATTGCAGCCTTACCATGCTTTTCATTGCAGCCTCGCCATGTTAATTGCCACCTCACCATGCCAATCATTGCCACCTTACCATGCCAATCACTGCCGCCTCACCATGCCAATCATTGCAGCCTTACTGTGCCCATCATTATTGCAGCCTAATGGTGCCCATCATTGCAGTCTTACTGTGGCAATCAATGTAGCCTCACCAGTCAGTGTCAGTGGATTACGCACAGCAGGCACCTCCCGCTGTGTCACGGAGCTCAATGTGAAATGTTATGCCGCACTATGACAAAAGTCCCACCTTCCTTCTAGACCAGCTTGTGTGATAGACAGAACACTGTATCTATCACACGAGCTGGTCTAGGAGGAGGGCGGGATCTTTGTCATAGCGCTGGCCGAAGGTTTCAGTCAGCTCTGAGACACAGCGGTCTTCTGACTCCCGCTGTGTGACAAGAGGAGGAGGGGGAGGAGGAGATTGGAGCTCGGGAAGCAAAGCCGATCCGCCCTTGGGGGGGGGGCCCCCACAGCGGCGGGGCCCTATGCATCTTGCATAGTGAGTGTATAGGGCGGATCGGCTCTGAGTACAAGAATCCATACAATGGGAAACCAACACGTGGGAAAGCGTTTTTTTTGAGGTGGGGTTCACCTTGCCCCATGCGGCTCACACCCGGGGTCCGGTGCATCCCCATTCACCATTTCAGGTCCAATTTTAGCCTGAATTTTTGGCTGAATTCAGACCTGAAGCGGACCAGAAGACGTACAGGACGCCTGTGCAAATTCGCACCGGAGCTGCTCTGGAGATGTGCGAAATCTCCTGCTATTGCGAATTGGATGCGGCGAACCCACATCCAATTTGCCCTGGTTGGAACCCAGCCTCAGTTAACACCTATGCGTTTTTTTCATGCTTTTTGCAGAAACGCAGGACATTATTTTTAACATGGGTTCCTATGGAACACGTTCACATCAATGCATTTTTAGGCCTCTGCGTTTTTGGATTTTTTTTAACCACTTAAGGGCCGAGCCTCTTTTTGAGATGTGTTGTTTACAAGTTAAAAACATAATTTTTTTGCTAGAAAATTACTTAGAACCCCCAAACATTATATATATTTTTTTCTAACACCCTAGAGAATAAAATGGCAGAGGTTGCAATGCTTTCTGTCACACCGTATTTGCGCAGCGGTCTTACAAACCCACTTTCTTTGGAAAAAATACACTTTTTTGAATTAAAAAATAAGACAAAAGTAAAGTTAGCCCAATTTTATTTATATTATGAAAGGTAATGCTACGCCAAGTAAATTGATACCCAACATGCCACGCTTCAAAATTGCGCCCGCTCGTGAAATGGCGACAAACTTTTTCCCTTAAAAATCTCCATAGGCGACATTTAAAAATTCTACAGGTTGCATGTTTTGAGTTACAGAGGAGGTCTAGGGCTGGAAATATTGCTCTCACTCTACTGATCGCGGCGATACCTCACATGTGTGGTTTGAACACCGTTTTCATATGCGGGCGCTACTCACATATGCATTCGCTTCTGCACGCTAGCTTGTCAGGACGGGGCATGGTTACAAATTTTTTTATTTTACCTTTTATTTTTTATTTTTACACGGTTTTAAAAATAAATAAAAATTGTGTCACTTTTATTCCTATTACAAGGAATGTAAACATCCCCTGTAATATAAAAGAGGCATGACAGGACCTCTTAAATATGAGATCTGGGGTCAAAAAGACCTCAAATCTCATATTTACAGTAAAATGCAATAAAAAAAAAAAAAAATTGGTCATTTAAAAAAATGTAATAATAAAATGGCCCTTTAAGAGCTATGGGCGGAAGTGACATTTTGATGACGCTTCCGCCCTTCATTGTTATGGAGATGGATGGGGGCCACTCTTCTCTATGCCCAGCAAGGGTGAAGATCCGATCGCCTCCGCCGCTGCCGACAGCTCCTGTAAGCAGCGGAGGGCACCGGTAATCGGCGGAGGGCACCATAGTGCGGTGGGAGGGGGGGCCCTCTCCCGCCACCGATGAAAGTGATATCGTGCCGAATCCACAGAGACCACTATTATCGGAAACCGGACCGCCGGCCAAACAAGAGAATACCGGGGTTATGGCAGCTAGCTGCTGCCAGAACAACGATGGATTGAGCCTAAGGTCTCATTTAAACTAGCGACTGAGCTCCGGTAAAAACCCCCGCGGTTGAGCCACATTTTTACCACTCTTCAACCGCTCCTCCTCCTTTTTTTGCTGAGGTGGCAGTCAGGGGGAGTACACATGTCATGGCAGGAAGTATATCGCTAGTCACGCTCAAGTGAATGGGGCCACTGGGCAACCACCCCGTAACCGCACACAACATGCTCAGTTATCTGGTCAATTGGGGGGATAATCATGCAGAGAGGAGGCAATACAACACTCTATCACTGCCTGTCTATTGCTGTCTGAAGCACGATCTGAACGAAAATGAAGCCTGAATGAGCCCATAAAGATAGAATGCGACACCCTTTATTGGCTGACTTAAAGGTCTGGTTCACCTTTACAAAAATGTAAATGTGCCTATGCATTTAGGTGGTGTCGGTAGATAAATACAAACGGTGCAGCTCTAATGTTGAATAATGCCCTTGTTTTAGGTGTAGTAGGCCATTTACATACCTTCTAAAGCCTGACTGAAAAAATTACAGAGATGGCATTATCCCATTCTGCCTTGTTGCTAGGGAGTTGCTAAGACTGATACTCCCAGCTGTTACTGTTCACATCCTAAATCACAGGAGAGTTCTCAAACGGGGAGAGTAAGAGCATGTGAGGGGGGTTTGAATCAGAGAAAGAGCTCACTCCTGTGATAGTAGAGGCAACGCTGTATCTTAACCTAGGCCAACAAGGCCCAGGCCTAGGGCGGCACTTTGCAAGAAGGGCAGCACGAAAAGAGTCCCCGCCAGCTTGCGCTACACTTTTATTGTAGCGCCAGTCTTATGGAGCAGACTGGGCCGGGAGGCAAATCGGTCTGGTGCCCCCATTAAGTGTCCGACATCAGGGAAGGGAACAGCCCATACATATGTAGGGGGCCCCGGGTGGCGGACCCCAACCAATGAGTTGTTGTATAAGTTCCCCAACTTATGGGGAGGCCCGCCGCTTCTAGTTTTGACTGTCCTATCATCACAGCAGACCTCTCACCTGAGTTCTCAGCTACAGAGAGACAGATGTCATGTCGGGAGGCTGAAATTGTCTGGAGGAAAAAGTCAGATGATGGGCGTGGGCCAGTAGAGTGAAGGGGGAGGGGCTATCCACTGTGCGAGGAGACCCCATGTCGGGAGAGGTGCAGTAAGTACCCAGGCTGAAAGGAAAACCACACCAGTTATTTGTTTGCCTTTGGCAGAGGAGTTGCTGTTATATATTATAGTGACTTACCATGAATATCAGCTACTGGTAATCTAGGAGGTAAGTGTTAACCACTTAAGGACCAGGCCTCTTTTTTAGATGTGTTGTGTTTAGATGTGTTGTTTACAAGTTAAAACATTTATTTTTGCTAAAAAATTACTTAGAACCCCCAAACATTATACATTTTTTTTCTAACATCCTAGAGAATAAAATGGCGGTCGTTGCAATACTTTCTGTCGGACCGTCTTTGCGCAGCGGTCTTACAAGCACACTTTTTTTTAAAAAATACACTTTTTTGAATTAAAAAATAAGGCAACAGTAAAGTTAGCCCAATTGTTTTTATATTGTGAAAGATAATGTTACGCCAAGTAAATTGATACCCAACATGTCGCACTTCAAAATTGCACCCGCTCGTGGAATGGCGACAAACTTTTACCCTTAAAAATCTCCATAGGCAAAATTCTACCGGTTGCATGTTTTACGTTAGAGAGGAGTTCTAGGGCTAGAATTATTGCTCTCGCTCTACCGATCGCGGCGATACCTCACATGTGTGGTTTGAACACTGTTTTCATATGCGGGCGCTACTTGCGTATGCGTTCGCTTCTGCATGCAAGCTTGGCGGGACGGGGCGCGTTTAAAATTTGTATTTTTTTTTTATTATTTTTTTTACCTTTTATTTTTACACTGTTTTTAAAAAAAAAAATTTGTCACTTTTATTCCTATTACAAGGAAGGTAAATATCCCTTGTAATAGAAAAAAAGCACGACAGGACCTCATATGAGATCTGGGGGTCAAAAAGACCTCAGATCTCATATTTACACTAAAATGCAATATAAAAAAAAAATAAATGTTGTCATTTAAAAAAATAAAATGGCCCTTTAAGAGCTATGGGCGTAAGTGACGTTTTGAGGTCGCTTCCGCCCTGCAGTGTCATGGAGTTGGGTGGGGGCCATCTTTCCCTCACTCGTCTCCATGTCAGTCCAGGAGAGGGGAGCGGAGTGTATCTCGACGCGAACATCAGTCTCACTTTGGCTATCACAGGGAGAGGATCTCCTCCCTGTGATAGCTGGAGCTGCACGGAGCAAACATCAGTCTCACATCAGTCTCTGTCACAGCTGTCTGGGACATTATTTGACAGGACACCGGGAGCTTGGGGCCGCAAGGGTCGGCTGCGCCCCTGTTATGTCATATGCACACTGATTTTGTTTTACTATAACATACTCCCCTCCCCTTCTAAAGTGCTTTCTTTATTTACACACACAGATCTTGCATCACAGTGTTTCCCTGAACACATCATGTGCTGCTGAGCTGCTAGAGATTAACAGCAGGATGAGATTTGCCGTCGGATGAGATGCTCCGCCTCCATCACACGGTTAAATAGGTCACGTGACCAGTGTAAGCCAATAGGATGTGATGGAGGCGGAGCATCTCATTCCACGGCAAATCTCATTCTATGGCAATGCACCGGCCCTCTGGCCACATACAGTAATACAGACACCAGAGGCTTCTGTCCTGAGAGACAAACTTTACCTGTGAGGGGAGGACGGATTGTTTTAGTCCTGAGTGGAGAAGGAAGGACAATTTTTAGATAATATGTGTGTCCTATTGAAGGTGTCTCCATTGGCAGAATAACCCACACTTCCTGTTCTGGTGACAACTGACTGAAAGGGGATTTCTCATCAATTCCTGTTCTGGTGACAACTGACAGAGAGGGGATTTCTCATCACTTCCTGTTCTGGTGACAACTGACTGAGAGGGGATTTCTCACCACTTCCTGTTCTGGTGACAACTGGCAGAGAGGATTTCTCATCACTTCCTGTTCTGGTGACAACTGACTGAAAGGGGATTTCTCATCAATTCCTGTTCTGGTGACAACTGACAGAGAGGGGATTTCTCATCACTTCCTGTTCTGGTGACAACTGACTGAGAGGGGATTTCTCACCACTTCCTGTTCTGGGGACAACTGACTGAGAGGGGATTTCTCATCACTTCCTGTTCTGGTGACAACTGGCAGAGAGGATTTCTTATCAGTTCCTGTTCTGGTGACAACTGACTGAGAGGGGATTTCTCATCCCTTCCTGTTATGGTGACAACTGACTGAGAGGGGATTTCTCATCCCTTCCTGTTATGGTGACAACTGAGAGAGGATTTCTCATCACTTCCTGTTCTGGTGAGAACCGACAGAGAGGGGATTTCTCATCACTTCCTGTTCTGGGGACATCTGACTGAAAGGGAATTTCTCATCACTTCCTGTTCTGGTGAGCATCTGATTGAGAGGGGATTTCCCATCACTTCCTGTTCTGGGAACATCTGACTGAGAGGGGATTTCTCATCACTTCCTGTTCTGGTGACAACTGACTGAGAGGGGATTTCTCATCCCTTCTTGTTCTGGGGACATCTGACTGAAAGGGGATTTATCATCACTTCCTGTTCTGGTGACAACTGACAGAGGGGATTTCTCATCACTTCCTGTTCTGGTGACAACTGACAGAGAGGATTTCTTATCAGTTCCTGGTCTGGTGACAACTGACTGAGAGGGGATTTCTCATCCCTTCCTGTTATGGTGACAACTGAGAGAGGATTTCTCATCACTTCCTGTTCTGGTGACAACCGACAGAGAGGGGATTTCTCATCACTTCCTGTTCTGGGGACATCTGACTGAAAGGGAATTTTTTATCACTTCCTGTTCTGGTGACAACTGACAGAGAGGATTTCTTATCACTTCCTGTTCTTGGGACATCTGACTGAGAGGGGATTTCTCATCACTTCCTGTTCTGGTGAGCATCTGATTGAGAGGGGATTTCCCATCACTTCCTGTTCTGGGGACATCTGACTGAGAGGGGATTTCTCATCACTTCCTGTTCTGGTGACAACTGACTGAGAGGGGATTTCTCATCCCTTCTTGTTCTGGGGACATCTGACTGAAAGGGGATTTATCATCACTTCCTGTTCTGGTGACAACTGACAGAGGGGATTTCTCATCACTTCCTGTTCTGGTGACAACTGACAGAGAGGATTTCTTATCAGTTCCTGGTCTGGTGACAACTGACTGAGAGGGGATTTCTCATCCCTTCCTGTTATGGTGACAACTGAGAGAGGATTTCTCATCACTTCCTGTTCTGGTGACAACCGACAGAGAGGGGATTTCTCATCACTTCCTGTTCTGGGGACATCTGACTGAAAGGGGATTTTTTATCACTTCCTGTTCTGGTGACAACTGACAGATAGGATTTCTTATCACTTCCTGTTCTGGGGACATCTGACTGAAAGGGAATTTTTTATCACTTCCTGTTCTGGTGACAACTGACAGAGAGGATTTCTTATCACTTCCTGTTCTTGGGACATCTGACTGAGAGGGGATTTCTCATCACTTCCTGTTCTGGTGAGCATCTGATTGAGAGGGGATTTCCCATCACTTCCTGTTCTGGGGACATCTGACTGAGAGGGGATTTCTCATCACTTCCTGTTCTGGTGACATCTGATTGAGAGGGGATTTCCCATCACTTCCTGTTCTGGGGACATCTGACTGAGAGGGGATTTCTCATCACTTCCTGTTCTGGTGACAACTGACTGAGAGGGGATTTCTCATCCCTTCTTGTTCTGGGGACTTCTGACTGAAAGGGGATTTATCATCACTTCCTGTTCTGGTGACAACTGACAGTGGGGATTTCTCATCACTTCCTGTTTTGGTGACAACCAGACAATATTTCTCCTCACTTCCTGTCTCGGTGACACAAGCAGAAAATGTAGGAAAAGAGTGAAGAGATCTGTTAGGATCCACATCAGTGCAGATATAAAGATCTCCTCTCCCCTCCATAACTAAAGACAATCATTGTGGGTGGAGTCTCCTTTCAAGTCCTGAGGATGGAGGACTTTCATGAGGAGACTCCACCCTACTGGTATAGAAGGTAGAGACGTGTGATATGAGCTGTCACTTCACACCGTCCAAGGGGCGGGGCGGGGCGGGGCGGGGCGGGGCGGGATGGGATCAGTGCCTTTGTTTGGCCAAAATGTTGAACTTGGCAGAAAGCCGAGCCCTGGCATGGGTCTGTCATCCGGTGGAAGTGATGTCAGAGAGGGGGCGGGGACTTGCGATTTTCCAGTCTCCAATATGGAGGAGGGAGAACGTTCCGCCCGGCCATTAACTCCGCCCAGCTCTGGGATCTGATTATTGGTGGATGAAGCAACCAACATCAGCAGAATCCCTGGACTGGGGGCGGGGCTTGTGATGTTATTGGAAGAGAGAAGCCCATAGAGAGAGGTGAGAGCAGAAAAAGTGCGGTCCCCAGAGAGAGAGAGAGAGGGAGGAGTGCGGTCCCCAGAGAGAGAGAGAGAGAGAGGAGTGCGGTCCCCAGAGAGAGAGAGAGAGAGAGGAGTGCGGTCCCCAGAGAGAGAGAGAGAGAGAGGGGAGTGCGGTCCCCAGAGAGAGAGAGAGAGAGGGGAGTGCGGTCCCCAGAGAGAGAGAGGGAGGAGTGCGGTCCCCAGAGAGAGAGAGAGAGGAGTGCGGTCCCCAGAGAGAGAGAGAGAGGAGTGCGGTCCCCAGAGAGAGAGAGAGAGAGGAGTGCGGTCCCCAGAGAGAGAGAGAGAGGGGAGTGCGGTCCCCAGAGAGAGAGAGAGAGGGGAGTGCGGTCCCCAGAGAGAGAGGGGAGTGCGGTCCCCAGAGAGAGAGAGAGAGAGAGAGAGAGGAGTGCGGTCCCCAGAGAGAGAGAGAGAGAGAGGAGTGCGATCCCCAGAGAGAGAGAGAGGAGTGCGGTCCCCAGAGAGAGAGAGAGGAGTGCGGTCCCAGAGAGAGAGAGAGAGAGAGAGGAGTGCGATCCCCAGAGAGAGAGAGAGAGAGGAGTGCGATCCCCAGAGAGAGAGAGAGAGAGAGGAGTGCGATCCCCAGAGAGAGAGAGAGAGGGGAGTGCGGTCCCCAGAGAGAGAGAGGGAGAGAGAGAGAGGAGTGAGGTCCCCAGAGAGAGAGAGAGAGAGAGAGAGAGAGAGAGGAGTGCGGTCCCCAGAGAGAGAGAGAGAGAGAGGAGTGCGGTCCCCAGAGAGAGAGAGAGAGGAGAGCGGTCCCCAGAGAGAGAGAGAGAGGAGTGCGATCCCCAGAGAGAGAGAGAGAGAGGAGTGCGGTCCCCAGAGAGAGAGAGAGAGAGGAGTGCGATCCCCAGAGAGAGAGAGAGAGAGAGGAGTGCGGTCTCCAGAGAGAGAGAGAGAGAGGAGTGCGGTCCCCAGAGAGAGAGAGAGAGAGGAGTGCGGTCCCGAGAGAGAGAGAGAGGAGTGCGGTCCCCAGAGAGAGAGAGAGAGAGAGAGAGAGGAGTGCGGTCCCGAGAGAGAGAGAGAGAGAGGAGTGCGGTCCCCAGAGAGAGAGAGAGAGGGGAGTGCGGTCCCCAGAGAGAGAGAGAGGGGAGTGCGGTCCCCAGAGAGAGAGGGGAGAGAGGTCCCCAGAGAGAGAGAGAGAGAGAGGAGTGGGGTCCCCAGAGAGAGAGAGAGAGAGAGGAGTGCGATCCCCAGAGAGAGAGAGAGAGAGGGGAGTGCGGTCCCCAGAGAGAGAGAGAGAGAGGAGTGCGGTCCCCAGAGAGAGAGGGGAGTGCGGTCCCCAGAGAGAGAGGGGAGTGCGGTCCCCAGAGAGAGAGAGAGAGAGAGAGAGAGGAGTGCGATCCCCAGAGAGAGAGAGAGAGGAGTGCGATCCCCAGAGAGAGAGAGAGAGGAGTGCGATCCCCAGAGAGAGAGAGAGGAGTGCGGTCCCCAGAGAGAGAGGGGAGTGCGGTCCCCAGAGAGAGAGAGAGGAGTGCGGTCCCCAGAGAGAGAGAGAGAGGAGTGCGATCCCCAGAGAGAGAGAGAGGAGTGCGGTCCCCAGAGAGAGAGAGAGAGAGAGAGAGGAGTGCGGTCCCCAGAGAGAGAGAGAGAGGAGTGCGGTCCCCAGAGAGAGAGAGAGAGGAGTGCGATCCCCAGAGAGAGAGAGAGGAGTGCGGTCCCCAGAGAGAGAGAGAGAGAGAGAGAGAGGAGTGCGGTCCCCAGAGAGAGAGAGAGAGAGAGAGAGGAGTGCGGTCCCCAGAGAGAGAGAGAGAGAGAGGAGTGCAGTCCCCAAAGAGATATATATATATATATATATATATATATATATATATATATATATATATATATATATATATATATGTGCGGTCACCAGAGAGAGAGAGAGAGAGAGAGGAGTGCGGTCACCAGACAGGGGTGCTGTCACGTGAGAGAGAGAGAGATGAGTGCGGTCTGTAACCCTATCCTATGATAGCAGTGTGTGGTCAGTCCCCCCCCCCCCCCCCTTAGAATGAAGTGATGATAAATGTAGACCCCCCCACCACCCTACATCACCCATAACACAGCCCCTCCCTGAACACTCAGCCTGTTTACAGGTAACAGTGGAGAGGAGTGTCGGTATTGTCTATAAATACACTCTGTGGGATGGAGGTGACATTGTACATGGCACATAAAGGGCCAGCTTCCCTAACACAGACCGTCAGTGACACGGGAGGCTGTCCTGTCAGTGACACGGGAGGCTGTCCTGTCAGTGACACGGGAGGCGGTCCTGTCAGTGACACGGGAGGCGGTCCTGTCAGTGACACGGGAGGCGGCCCCATCCTGTCAGTGACACGGGAGGCTGTCCTGTCAGTGACACGGGAGGCTGTCCTGTCAGTGACACGGAAGGCTGTCCTGTCAGTGACACGGAAGGCTGTCCTGTCAGTGACACGGAAGGCTGTCCTGTCAGTGACACGGAAGGCTGTCCTGTCAGTGACACGGAAGGCTGTCCTGTCAGTGACACGGAAGGCTGTCCTGTCAGTGACACGGGAGGCGGTCCTGTCAGTGACACGGGAGGCGGTCCTGTCAGTGACACGGGAGGCGGTCCTGTCAGTGACACGGGAGGCTGTCCTGTCAGTGACACGGGAGGCTGTCCTGTCAGTGACACGGGAGGCTGTCCTGTCAGTGACACGGGAGGCTGTCCTGTCAGTGACACGGGAGGCTGTCCTGTCAGTGACACGGGAGGCTGTCCTGTCAGTGACACGGGAGGCGGCCCCATCCTGTCAGTGACACGGAAGGCTGTCCTGTCAGTGACACGGGAGGCTGTCCTGTCAGTGACACGTAGGCTGTCCTGTCAGTGACACGGGAGGCGGCCCCGTCCTGTCAGTGACGCGGGAGGCGGCCCCGTCCTGTCAGTGACGCGGGAGGCGGCCCCGTCCTGTCAGTGACGCGGGAGGCTGTCCTGTCAGTGACACGGGAGGCGGTCCTGTCAGTGACACGGGAGGCGGTCCTGTCAGTGACACGGGAGGCTGTCCTGTCAGTGACACGGGAGGCTGTCCTGTCAGTGACACGGGAGGCTGTCCTGTCAGTGACACGGGAGGCTGTCCTGTCAGTGACACGGGAGGCTGTCCTGTCAGTGACATGGGAGGCGGCCCCATCCTGTCAGTGACACGGAAGGCTGTCCTGTCAGTGACACGGGAGGCTGTCCTGTCAGTGACACGTAGGCTGTCCTGTCAGTGACACGGGAGGCGGCCCCGTCCTGTCAGTGACGCGGGAGGCGGCCCCGTCCTGTCAGTGACGCGGGAGGCTGTCCTGTCAGTGACGCGGGAGGCGGCCCCGTCCTGTCAGTGACGCGGGAGACGGCCCCCGTCCTGTCAGTGACGCGGGAGACGGCCCCCGTCCTGTCAGTGACGCGGGAGACGGCCCCCGTCCTGTCAGTGACGCGGGAGACGGCCCCCGTCCTGTCAGTGACGCGGGAGACGGCCCCCGTCCTGTCAGTGACGCGGGAGACTGCCCCCGTCCTGTCAGTGACGCGGGAGACGGCCCCCGTCCTGTCAGTGACGCGGGAGACGGCCCCCGTCCTGTCCGTGACGCGGGAGACTGCCCCCGTCCTGTCAGTGACGCGGGAGACGGCCCCCGTCCTGTCAGTGACGCGGGAGACGGCCCCCGTCCTGTCAGTGACGCGGGAGACGGCCCCCGTCCTGTCAGTGACGCGGGAGACGGCCCCCGTCCTGTCAGTGACGCGGGAGACGGCCCCCGTCCTGTCAGTGACGCGGGAGACGGCCCCCGTCCTGTCAGTGACGCGGGAGACGGCCCCCGTCCTGTCAGTGACGCGGGAGACGGCCCTGTCCTGTCAGTGACAGAGTCCTTCACAGTCCTGGTGATCGGTGAGGTTCGGAGTTCTGGGATTGTCTCTCCATCCAATCATCTGAGTGTTCCGATTTCCTCCTCTGCAGATCAATATCTGATCTCATCATGGAATTTCTATGTGGAGTATTGATGAGAGGGGGAGGGGAGACAGCTCTGCCCAGTGCTGGAATATATATCCAGTGACCACACTCCCGATACACACACCAAGCTTTGGATGGGGGTCACCGCTTCTCTCCCTGCTACATCCTGATCTGTATGTCAGCTCAGGAGTCGGCATCTCTGTAATCCCCAAAATAAGTCCTTGTAAAATCATGTAATCCGTTCTGTAAAAGGATTATATAATGTCCAGTGTGTGTCTTTATATATCATTATTGTGGAAAATACCTTTATTTACAGCGCCGCTGGGCGCTCACATGACCCGCCGGAGCTCTTCTTTCCCACTCCGAGCACTGCACAGGGAGGGGCAGAGATCCCCACTGATGTCATCCTGCTGTGAGCACTGCAGAGGGCGGGGCTGAGATCCCCACTGATGTCATCCTGCTGTGAGCACTGCACAGGGAGGGGCAGAGATCCCCACTGATGTCATCCTGCTGTGAGCACTGCAGAGGGCGGGGCTGAGATCCCCACTGATGTCATCCTGCTGTGAGCACTGCACAGGGAGGGGCTGAGATCCCCACTGATGTCATCCTGCTGTGAGCACTGCAGAGGGCGGGGCCGCTAACATCAGGCGGGAAGGTCATGTGAGCGCCCAGCGGTGCTGTAAATAAGGTATTTTCTACAATAATGTTACATATAGACCAGCCCTCAAATTTTCCACTCGCCTACTCGCATTTTGCGAGTGGAAAATGAGGGCTTGCGAGCTGGGCTGCTTGGGAGTGGTGGGGCTAGCACCGCTGGCAGGCGGGGTTGATTGGGAGCCGTTCTCCCAGTGATCGCTCCGATAGAGAGCATGGAGGAAGAGGAGACCCGCGGGATCGCAGAGCGGTATAGCCATTGCCGACTCAGTGTGCCCCCATTTCAGATTCACTGTGTCCCCATTGGTGGCCGGATCATAACAGGAGGAAGCGGAGACCCGCGGGATCGCAGAGCGGTATAGCACGCTATAACAGCTTACATTTAAATCTGCTCTGCTCCGCTCGCCGTGACACACAGCCCCGCCTCCTCCTGACCCTGCGCCTGTGATAGACAGTGTGCATCCCAGTATTGGACCCGCATTCTGTCTATCACAGGCGCAGGGTCAGGAGGAGGCGGGGCTGTGTGTCACGGCGAGCGGAGCAGAGCAGATTTAAATGTAAGCTGTTATAGCGTGCTATACCGCTCTGCGATCCCGCGGGTCTCCGCTTCCTCGTCGGCAATGGGGGCACACTGAGTCGGCAATGGGGGCACACTGAGTCGGCAATGGGGGCACACTGAGTCGGCAATGGGGGCACACTGAGTCGGCAATGGGGGCACACTGAGTCGGCAATGGGGGCACACTGAGTCGGCAATGGGGGCACACTGAGTCGGCAATGGGGGCACACTGAGTCGGCAATGGGGGCACACTGAGTCGGCAATGGGGGCACACTGAGTCGGCAATGGGGGCACAATGAATCTCCAATGGGGGCACAATGAATCTGCAATGCTGGGCACAATGAATCTGCAATGCTGGGCACAATGAATCTGCAATGCTGGGCACAATGAATCTGCAATGCTGGGCACAATGAATCTGCAATGCTGGGCACAATGAATCTGCAATGGGGGCACAATGAGTCTGCAATGGGGGCACAATGAGTCTGCAATGCTGGGCACAATGAATCTGCAATGCTGGGCACAATGAGTCTGCAATGGGGGCACAATGAGTCTGCAATGGGGGCTCAATGAGTCTGCAATGGGGGCTCAATGAGTCTGCAATGGGGGCACAATGAGTCTGCAATGGGGGCACAATGAGTCTGCAATGGGGGCACAATGAGTCTGCAATGGGGGCACGGTGAGTCTGCAATGGGGGGGGCACGGTGAGTCTGCAATGGGGGCACGGTGAGTCTGCAATGGGGGCACGGTGAGTCTGCAATGGGGGCACGGTGAGTCTGCAAAGGGGGGGCACGGTGAGTCTGCAAAGGGGGGCACGGTGAGTCTGCAAAGGGGGGCACGGTGAGTCTGCAAAGGGGGGCACGGTGAGTCTGCAAAGGGGGCACGGTGAGTCTGCAAAGGGGGCACGGTGAGGCTGCAATGGGGGCACGGTGAGGCTGCAATGGCGGGCACGGTGCGGCTGCAATGGCGGGCACGGTGAGGCTGCAATGGTGGGCACGGTGAGGCTGCAATGGTGGGCATGGGTCACGCTGCAATAATGGGCACAGGTGAGCCTGCATTGATGCACACTGATGAGGCTGTGCTGAGGGGAACTAATAAAGTTGTTAATATTTATTTTTGTAACTTAATTCTGCATAAAACATTTAGGTGTCATTTCACAAGATCATTTTGTGGGCGTGATTAGTGGCAGAAGTAGGGGCAGGGCATGGTAGGGGTTGGGTGGGGAAACTGGTGGCGAGTAAACCTTGAGGCCTGGCTAGTGGCTCAGGACTTGAAATTTTGAGCCCTGATATATACACACACTGGACATTTATATAATCCTTTTACAGCGCGGATTACATGATTTTACAAAAACTTTAACTAGGGCTTATTTTTGGGGTAGGGCTTATATTGCAGCCCTCCTAGAAAATCAAGATAGGTCTTATTTTTGGTATATTCCATGCTCCACCCTCCACTATATATCCTGTCTGTTGGTTTATTACATGCTCCTCGCTCCCCTATATAGTCTGTCTGCCTGGTATGTTCCATGCTCCTTTCGCTACTATATGTTCTGTCTGCTGGTATATCCCATGCTCCACCCCCCCTCCCTTATATATCCTGTCTGGTGTATTCCATTCTCCACCCTCCGCTGTATATCCTGTCGGTTGGTATATTACATGCTCCTCTCTTGCCTATATGGCCTGTCTGTTGGTTTATCCCATGCTCCACCCTCCCCTATATATCCTTTCTGTTGGTTTATCCCATTCTCCACCCTCCCCTCCCCCCCATATATCCACCCTCCTCCCCCCCCTCCTGTTGGTTTATCCCCCCCCCCCTATGCTCTCCACCCTCCCCTATATATCCTTTCTGTTGGTATATCTCATTATCCTCCTTCCTCCTATATATCCTCTCTATTGGTATATCTCATTCTCCTCCCCCCCTATATATCCTCTCTGTTGGTTTATCCCATGCTCCACCATCCCCTATATATCCCATGCTCCACCCTCCCCTATATATCCTCTCTATTGGTATATCTCATTCTCCTCCTTCCCCCCTATATATCCTCTCTATTGGTATATCTCATTCTCCCCCCCCCCCTATATATCCTTTCTGTTGGTTTATTCCATGCTCCACCGTCCCCTATATATCCTTTTGGTATATCCCATGCTCCTCCCTCCCCTATATATCCTCTCTATTGGTATATCTCATTCTCCGCCTTCCCCCCTATATATCCTCTCTGTTGGTATATTCCACCCATTCTCCTCTCATTTGAATATTTGTGATTTTTTTCAGTGGGTGGTCTTTTGTGGTGACCGGCGATGGGGAACGTAGAAAGTAGCGTCTTCCAGAAGCGCATGGCGCGGGTCCCTCCTGCTGACCAGGCTGAAATTCTGAGCAGTTTCGAAAACCTATGCCAAGCAAAAAACTCCACCAAGAAGAGCCTGGGATTGGCTGCTTTCCAGGTAGGACTCCCATGGGGGCGGAGCAATCGGCTCTCATCTCCTGGACCTTGTGGGGTGACTCCGCTAAATCACATGATCTAAGATAATGCGAATATTGTGTTATATTCCTCTGGACTCACTCAGACCAAGCGGACGAAAAAGGAGGCCGTGTTGGAGTTCTCCTCTCCCCACAATGCACCTTCCAAGTTCCTTCCACACCTCCCTCTCTGTCACTCTTTGGAAGTGCACTGCATTTGTCTTTTTTCTCCAGTCTGTCTGAGGATCGCAGTCATTTATTGGCCTCCTGGACCATTGTCACGCTTTTTGGATGACTTCTTATAATTTTTATTATTCTTATTATTGTTTATTATTCATACATAATAATAATAATAATAATAAAACTATAATAATGGTTAAAGTGGTTGTACCTGTATGAGCTCCGCTCCGGGCACTCAGCTGATTCCTCTCCTTTCCTCTCCGGGCGCACAGCTGATTCCTCTCCTTTCCTCTCCGGCTCACAGCTGCAGTGGCTGATGTCAGCCGGGGAGGAGGGGGAGAGAGCCGAGCTTCAGCTGAGCGAAGCTCATACAGGTACAATCAGGCAGATTTTGTTTTTTATCGAACACGGAAACTTCTTATAAGGTTACAGAGAGGATGGCAACATTTAGTAGTAGATTTGGCAGGAGCGGGGGGGCAGGCACTGGTACAGGCGGGGAGGAGTACACAGATGCAGACGAGATACAGACACAGGAGAGCTGCAGATGGGGCCGCTGCTGAAGGAATCACAAAAATAGTCCACAATGTCAGGGCTAAGCAGCCATGATTATCGTGGTCTGTTCGCAGAGGGGAGGGCATAGCATAGCCCCCTCATGGAAATCATCTACATGTACATCACCATCTAGTGGCTGAAGGGGAGATTCACATCTGTAGGGATGGGAGTTTCCAGGCTGCATGATATTTTCCAGAGGGGGAGACTCTGATCTGAAATATCCCATCATCACCTAAATCCAGACAACTCTGTTTTTCCCAGGACTCCATCGGAAGCTCCTTGCCCAGCGCCATGTCTAATCGGATCTTCCGTGGTATACAGAGCGAGAACCCCACCAGCAAGGCCTCTCCCGCCACCCCGGAGATTAGAAGGGAGCAATACGCTTTGTTCATTGGCGATATTCTTAGAGGAACAGCGGATGAGAAAGGCGCCATCGCCATTTACATGATGACATCAGACAACAGAGAGGAAGTGACAGGACAAGAGGTGCAGAAGGTGAGCCTCCATGTTGTGTCACGTGTAGCTCCACATCGGGCCACCTCCCTTATACCAGAGTTATTGTGACCCCCCATAACACTCCTTGGCCAACCGCACAGACATCAGTGTGCCATGTGGCCAATGGACACTGGAAAGGTCTTACACCGCACCCTAAATCCGCCATAATGCCGGGACCCTCATAATGAGATGTGGTTCACACGAGACATTTTAATCCATTCCCCATGCAGGGATGTGCTTACTGGCTCCGGGATGTACAGATGTTGTGGACATCCCTGCGCTGGCTGTGATCGCTGCCTGTTGCTGAAGCTGGCAGGATTTTGTCACTTCTTTGTTCACCTGGCTGTTAATAGCCAGGAAACAGACGATCTGTGTCTGATGGACTGCATTGTAGGCCAGGGACAGATCTGGGGTCTAGTAGACCCCCCCCCCCCCCCCAGATCTCTCCATAAAGAGGACGTGTAACGGCCAATGCTATCACAATGATTGTAATCCATCCATTGTAATAGCAATAAAGTTGGAAAAATAAATAAAAATTGAAGAGACGGTGTAAAAAAAGTTTTAAATGAAATAAATTAATAATTAAAAAGAAATTCAATGTTCCCCTCCCCCGGTGCTCAAATGTGAACACATACATAAGGTCCCGCACGCATATGTAAACTGTATCAGAGCGGGAACAATAATGTTGGCTCCAGACTTGTGTAACTCTAAACTGGTAACCTGTGAAGGTATTTTAATGTGTTACCTATAGAGATGTTTAGGTATTGTAGTTTGGCGCCATTTCACGAGCCTATGTAATTTTAAAGCATGACATGTTTAGCCTAGGTTCACAGCTATGCGTTTTTTAGTGCATTTTGCAGAAACGCTCTACAGTCCATTTAACATGGTTTCACATCTGTGGATTTTAAGGGGAACCCCGTGCCAATTTTTTTTATTTATTTATTTTTTTTAAATGGCATGGGGTCCCCCCAAAAATCCATACCGGACCCTTATTGGAGCATGCAGGCCAGGAAAGGGTGGATGAGCGAGCACCCCCCTCGAACCAGGCCACCTTCCCGCAACATGGGGGGGGTGCTTTGGGGTAGGGAGGACCCTTCCCCATAACCCTGGCTGGTGGTTGCAAGGGTCTGCAAGCGCGGTCTTATCAGAATCTGGACTTATTACCGAAAAAAAAATATAAAACAGACAGTTTTTGACAGTTCCTTTTGTCAAACAAAAACATTGTCCCCTGAAGTAAATCCATACCCATTCGCATAGGGGGGCCAGGATCTGGTGATTCCGATAAGCACAGATTCAGATCAGATCCTGAGTCCGATAAGCCCCCCACAACCACTGGCCAGGGTTGACAGAGTCCCTAAAAGCCCCCCCCCCATATTCAGGGCATGATGCTTGGCATGGCTCAGGAGGTGGGGGGGCGCTCATTCCCCTTTTCTGGGCTGCATACTCTGTTAAGGGTCTAGTATGGAATTTGGGAGGGCACCGCGTGTTTTTTTTTTTTTTTTTTTTTTGGCATGGGGGTTTCCCTCAAAATCCATACCAGATCCAAAGGTAGTATTTAATGGCAATTTTTTTTTTTTTTTTTACATTTAGTTGTCAGCAGGGCAGCTGATTACTCCTTAACAACCGGCTCTTCATGGTTTAAGGAGGGAAAAAAAATGCAAAATGCTTGCAAAAACGCATCAAAAATGTGTGTTCAAAAACACAAAACGCACTGGAAAACTACAGGAGCAAATATTACAAAAAGGAAAACTACAAAAGGAGCGGGACCCAGCTCCCACTTCCTCACGGGGCTTCACGGCGCCGGGAAGGAAGTTCACCTCCCCCTCCCTCCATGCAATCTTCTGGGACACGTCACGGGTTCCAGAAGATTTCCCGGCCAGCGCGGCTCGAGCATGCGCAGTGTGTGCCCAGCTGTTAAAGCCACATCCAGGCGCTTACAGTCAGAATGCCGGCACCGCGGAGAGGAGCGGGTCTTCGTTTGCCCACATCGTTGAACCGTGGGACTATTAAGTCAGCAGCTATACTTTTTGTAGCTGCTGACTTTTATATGGGTGGAACTCCGCTTTAAAGAGTATTTTTTGTATAAAAAAAAAAAGGCCTTTGAAAAACCACTGCGTAAATACTATATGACATAAAAAAATTGCAGCACCCACCATTTTATTCTATCTATCTATCTCTCTATCTATCTATATATATATATATATATTATATATATAATAAATTAGATTATATATATATATTATAAAATTTAGATTTTTACATATAAGTGAGTAGTGTCAAAATTGGCCCAGTATTGAAGTGGTTAAGGAAAAAGTAACAACTATTTTTTTTTTTTTTTTTTTTTTAATCAGGATTCAGATTCCTGGTTCCCAACCTGCAGCCAGAGGGCCATGTGTGGCCCTTTTGGTATTTATTGTGTGGCCCTTGGACCTCAGCAGTCTGACTATCATTCCCTCTAGCATGACGGCTGAGCAGCCAGTCTTTTTGATTTAATAGAATAATGCAGAACTCGGGGAACATGCGCTTTAACAAGGAATGAATGTCTCTTTCCCCAGTTCCTGGAGGATCTGATTTGGGCGGTGGTGTATGTACTACAGCGAGAAAACGCATTGAACGGCTGGAGCCTGGAAAACACCCGCGACTGTAAATTAGGGACGCTCACTCTGGCGGCACAGCTGCTGTCACAGTTCTATTCAGCAGGTATGTGATATTTCCACCTTTTTTTATATTTCCCTTCCTTATTTTACTGAGCTACAGACAATTCTTCTCACCTTCTGTGTTCCAGGTGAACAGACCCTTAAAGAGGGGGAGTGCCTTAGTTCCTCCTTCACCCAGACCTCTATAACAGATTGGCTGTACAGGGCTCCAATGGTTTCTATGTTCCTGCGGATCGTGGTGACGCTGGGTTTGTCCATCATGAAGGAGAGCACAGAGCACCAGCTGGACCTCAGCTCTCTGGTACCAAAATGTACGAAAGGGAAGCAGACGTCCTTCTGCAGCCTCCTGGACTTCCCTTCCGTCATGTTTCTAAATTCTCACCTCCCCTCTGAAATACAGCAGCGCTGGCATCTCCTCTTCTCCACCCAGATTCACGGAGAGAGCTTCTCCCAGCTCTGTGGACACCTGGTGGACCAGGGACCGAGCCTGCTGGTTCTCCGGGACTCTGACGGCTTCATCTTTGGAGGGTTCGCCTCGCAGAACTGGGAGGTAAAGCCACAGTTTAAAGGTGAGGTTCTAGGCTACCAAAACGGAGCAACAGTGGGGAACCAGTGCCATAACAGAGCTGTGGCAGAAGACCAGTTCCATTAAAAAAAAGCCAGGGCTGGGGACCAGTACCAGCATAGGGAACCAGTGCAATTACAGTGCAACGGCAGGGGACCAGTGTCATACAGTGCCTTGAAAACATTTTCATACCCCTTGAAATTTTCCACATTTTGTCATATTACAACCAAAAACATATATGTATTTTATTGGGATTTTATGTAGTAGACCAACACAAAGTGGCACATAATTGTGAAGTGAAAGGAAAATGATAAATGGCTTTCAACATTCTTTACAAATCTGTGAAAAGTGTAGCTTGCATTTGTATTCAGCCCCCTTTACTCTGATACCCCTAACTAAAATCTAGTGGACCCAATTGCCTTCAGAAGTCACCTGTTTTTCATTTAATCTCAGTAGAAATACAGTTGTTCTGTGAAGCCCTTAGAGGTTTGTTAGAGAACCTTAGTGAACAAAGCGCATCATGAAGGCCAAGGAACACACCAGATAGGCCAGGGAAAAAGTTGTGGAGAAGTTTAAAGCAGGGTTAGGTATAAAAAAAAAAATTCCAAGCTTTGAACATCTCACGAAAGAGTATGGCACAACTGCAAACCTACCAAGACATGGCCGTCCACCTAAACTGACCGGGCCGGGCAAGGAGACCATTCATCAGAGAAGCAGCCAAGAGGCCCATGGTAACTCTGGAGGAGCTGCAGAGATCCACAGCTCAGGTGGGAAAATCTGTCTACAGGACAACTATTAGTCGTGCTCTCCACAAATCTGTCCTTTATGGAAAAGTGGCAAGAAGAAGCCATTGTTGAAAGAAATCCATCAGAAGTCCCCTTTGCAGTTTGTGAAAAGCCATGTGGGGGACACAGCAAACATGTGGAAGAAGGTGCTCTGGTCAGAAGAGACCAAAATAAAAATTTTTGGCCCAAAAGCAAAACGCTATGTGTGATGGAAAACTAACACTGCACATCACCCAGAACACACCATCCCCACTGTGAAACATGGTGGTGGCAGGATCATGTTGAGGCGATGCTTTTCTTCAGCAGGGACAGGGAAGCTGGTCAGAGTTGATGGGAAGATGGATGGAGCCAAATACAGGGCAATCTTAGAAGACAACCTGCAAAAGACTTGAGACTGGAGTGGAGGTTCATCTTCTAGCAGGACAACGACCCTAAACATACAGCCAGAGCTACAATGGAATGGTTTACATCAAAGCATATTCATGTGTTAGAATGGCCCAGGTAAAGTCCAGACCTAAATCCAATTGAGAACCTGTGGCAAGACTTGAAAATTGCTGTTCACAGACGCTCTCCATCCAATCTGACAGAGCTTGAGATATTTAGCGAAGAAGAATGGGCAAAAATGTCACTCTCTAGATGTGCAAAGCTGGTAGAGACCTACCCACAAATCCTTTTTTTAATTGCAGTGAAAGGTGGTTCTACAAAGTATACAAATGAATGAATACAAATGCACACCGCACTTTTCACACATTTATATGTAATAAAATGTTGAAAACCATTTATCATTTTCCTTCCACAATTATGTGCCACTCTGTGTTGGTCTATCACATAAAATCCCAATAAAATACATTTATGTTTTTTGCTGTAATATGACAAAATGTGGAACATTTTAAGGGGTATGAAAACTTTTTCAAGGCACTGTAACAGAACTAAAGTAAGTGACCATTGGCATAAGAGAAAATAGAGGATCAGTACCACAACAGATCTGGGATGGGGGAACAGTGCCTCAACATAGCTACTATAGGGAACCACTGCCACAACAAAGCCATGGCAGAGGACCATTGCTATAACAGAGCCACAGCAGGGGAACAGTGCCTTAACAGAGATATGGAAGTGCCATACCAAAGCCAATTTCAAAACAGCTTCTTAAGGGGACCAGTGGCATAAGAAAGGTATGTGGACCAGTCCCATAACGGAGCAAAGATATGGAATCAGTGCCTAAATAGAGCCACAACAGAGCCAATACCATAGGAGAGCTAAGGTAAGGGACCAGTGCCATAACCGAGCCAGGATATGAGACAAGCACCGTAGAAGAGCCTGGATAGGAGACCAGTCCCATAACAGAACAAAGATACAGGATTAGTGCCTTAACAACGCTCCAACAGGGAACCAGTGACATAAGCGAGACGTGGCAGGGACCAGTGCCAAAACTGAGACAGAGCAAGGGAACATAACTGTCACTGAAGGGCAGAGATGAGGCGCTAGATTCAAACCTTCAGTAAGTGGAGAAAGACATTAATCAAGCCTGGTGGCTTGTGTTTATCTGGGGCCCTTCAAACAAGGACATTTTAAGAAATAACAGAGCCACGACAGGGACCATACCATAACCGTGTTAGAATAGTGGACTAGTACCACAACAGAGCCAAGGTTAAGATCAGTGCTTTAGCAAAGGCACAGTGGATCCAGTGCCATAAGACAGCCAGGGCAAGGGAACAGTGCTATAAGAGCACAAGCACATGGGTCCAATGCCATAACAGAGCCAGGATAGGCGACCGGAGCCATAACTGAGCCAGGATAGGCGAGCGGGGCCATAACTGAGCCATGATAGGCGAGCAGGCCATAACTGAGCCAGGATAGGCGAGCGGAGCCATAACTGAGCCAGGATAGGCGAGCGGGGCCATAACTGAGCCAGGATAGGCGAGCGGGGCCATAACTGAGCCAGGATAGGCGAGCGGGGCCATAACTGAGCCAGGATAGGCGAGCGGGGCCATAACTGAGCCAGGATAGGTGACTAGAGCCATAACTGAGCCAGGATAGGCGACCAGGGCCATAACTGAGCCAGGATAGGCGAGCTGGGCCATAACTGAGCCAGGATAGGCGAGCGGGGGCCATAACTGAGCCAGGATAGGCGAGCGGGGCCATAACTGAGCCAGGATAGGCGAGCGGGGCCATAACTGAGCCAGGATAGGCGAGCGGGGCCGTAACTGAGCCAGGATAGGCGAGCGGAGTTGTAAGTGAGCCAGGATAGGCGAGCGGAGCCATAAGTGAGCCAGGATAGGCGAGCGGGGCCATAAGTGAGCCAGGATAGGCGAGCGGAGCCATAAGTGAGCCAGGATAGGCGAGCGGAGCCATAAGTGAGCCAGGATAGGCGAGCGGAGCCATAAGTGAGCCAGGATAGGCGAACGGAGCCATAAGTGAGCCAGGATAGGCGACCGGAGCAATAAGTGAGCCAGGATAGGCGAGCAGGGCCATAAGTGAGCCAGGATAGGCGAGCAGGGCCATAAGTGAGCCAGGATAGGCGACCGGGCCATAAGTGAGCCAGGATAGGCGAGCAGGGCCATAAGTGAGCCAGGATAGGCGAGCAGGGCCATAAGTGAGCCAGGATAGGCGAGCAGGGCCATAAGTGAGCCAGGATAGGCGAGCAGGGCCATAAGTGAGCCAGGATAGGCAAGCAGGGCCATAAGTGAGCTAGGCTATGGGACCAGTGCCTTGGTAGAGCAGTGACAATACTCCTCCATTCCCCATCTCTAAATTACACCAATGGTTAATATGATTATTATATCCTTCATTATTTCCAGCAGTGTTTCTAGTATTATTTGGTCACTATACTGGTGCTGATTGTGTAATTGCCCCAGTGAGCAGACCCACCCTGTGCCTGCTGGGGTGTTTTCCCTCCTCCCACACACCACACTTGCTGGCATAAAGGATAGGATTGAGCAACTGTCAATTTATGTCTCTGGATATCTTAAGCCACATCTCTGTGCCAGCACTGAGCCCTTCCCCTTGATGATATTGTGGAACCTCCATTATGTGACAACTCAATATTTTTATCCTCTATAGGCGACAGCAGATGCTTCCTCTTTACTGTGTCCCCACATCTTGAAATCTACACCTACACTGGTTATAATGACCACTACATGTACCTGAACCACGGACAACAGACCATGCCAAATGGACTGGTGAGTGTCTGCCTCCCTTAACCAATCCTGCATGCAATCTGTAGATTAACATTCCCATGAAAGATGCCCCATGCAGAGGGAATGCAATTCTCAGTTCTCCATTTGACAGGTAGCACCTGACATTGTGGTTCCCCACTAACCATCAGGAATCATGTCAGCTACTGTGTGAAATGGTAATCACATAAAGCCTTAAAGTGATTGTAAACCCTATTGTTTGTTTTTAAAAAAAAAAAAAAAAATTATTTTTTTTTTTTTTGCTCACTGTGCACTTTGCATTTGCACAGCATGACAATGGCCTCTAATACAGTAGCTGTAAGATACAATTGCTGTATAAGCAGAGTGCCCCCGGGGGGGTGACATTTTCCGACCCGACTTTGGGCCCCGTATCTCGGAGCCACTTAGTGCTTAAGGGGTTCCTAGCACCAAGTGGCCCCGAGATACGGGGCCCCAAAGTCGGTTCGAAAATGTCATTCTCTGCTGCAGAAAATCGCTTGACATTTTCCTTCCTGAATTTGCGGGCCCGTATATCGGGGCCACTTAGTGCTAAGAACCCCACGTTTGGTGTGCAAACCCAGTGGAGCTGGCACTACAACATATCCAAATTAGGGGTTCCTAGCACTAAGTGGCTCGGGTGAGTAAAATACGGGGCCCCAAATTGGTCACTGTGTCCATCTGCAGCAATGTCATTTCACCTTTGGGTCCAGAGACCCCAAATTTTGGCTCCAGCTAGAGGGCATTTAGGAACCCTTACTACCCTTTTTCAGGGAACCTATTGGCTGCAAATGGGCACAAAAAGGCGGCAAATTAGCATTGTTGACCCTCTTTTACATTACAGTAGCTGGCATTTCTCACCCTAGGCTTATACTTGAGTCAATACGTTTTTTCCCTGTTTTTTTTTGTGGTAAAATTAGGTGCCTCGGCTTATATTCAGGTTGGCTTATACTCGAGTATATAAAATAAAAATTGAATAAAAAAAATTCAGGATATTAATAATTGTATTGGTTTATTTTATATTTTGGCCCATTTGCTATCTTATAATTAAAAAAACAAAAGCAGCAAATGAATTAAACAGCCCCTCAATGTCAGTGTGTTTGGTTTCCGGCAGGGCATGGGAGGACAACATGAGTATTTTGGTCTGTGGATCGATAGCAACTTCGGGAAAGGACACAGCAAAGCTAAGCCGCGGTGTACCACCTATAACAGTCCTCAACTGTCCGCCAAAGAGGATTTCACTATAGACACCATGGAGGTCTGGGCACTTGGAGAGCTGCCGGAACACCTAAAGGTAGGAAGGATACCCGTGCTGCATCCACTATGAGCCCTCCATGTGATTTATGTCTGAATTTCATTTGCTGTAACCTTGTTCTAGGCACAGCCAGGCAACTAGCATTTTCAGAAGAAAGTAAGCCATGGATAGCTTTATAGTAACTGTCTGTGCTGGTACTTCTGCCAATCTGAAGCAGTTAAAGAAACCGTGCACATAATCTCAGATTATATTATTCAGGATTTATACACTCACTGGAGTGCAGTGTAATTGCAGCTAAGTGAATTGGTAAACTGTTGATTCTTCTGAAAAAAACATTACAGCTATGTATTAGAAAGCCCGCCATTTATACCCTCCTCCTATCCCAAGTGGCCAGATTTAGTGCACAGTGCTTCTTAAGCCGGACATGCATGGATTCAAAATTCAGCCAGTTCAGCAGGGACCAGATACATTTAGATCCATGTATGGGCAGGCTGGTTGTAGACATGTGTGTACAACCAGCCTGTCGATTTGTTATTACATTTTTTTTTTTTCCCAATGCTGATCATTAAAAAGCAATAATGGGTAAATGGAAATGGTGCTGCTAATGTGTAATTTGTACTCAAGTGTTAAATTAAAGTGATATGTACAAATAACAAACAAAACATGAACCACTGTAGAAAATTGAAACCCCTTATAAAAAGTGTAGGTGCAAATGCCATAAACAAAGTGCAATAATAGCTGATCAAAGTATTACAGTAATTGTGTGAGCATAATTAAAGTCCATAAATGTAAATAAAGTCCATAAATTCATAAGATTTCAGTAAAAATCGGGAGTGAAAAAAGTGCTGCAAAAATGGTGCATGAAGCCAGGCAAATTCTTCGTGTCACTCTTGTGCCCACCTTATGTGCTGCACTCACCAGATGACACTGCCCATTAAAGGGTAACAAGCCATCACAATACCAAATGACAGCCTCCTTGATTTCCTCCGCCCCAGTGAGCTCATGAAAAGACAATGATACCCATAGCGTAACCCACTTAACCTATTGTTTATTGCGCAGAAAATGGGTAGACTTACAAGAATCTGAATGAATACAGGCGTTGTGTACAAAAGTCAGGAAGTCCGGGTCGTGGTGCATTACACGGCCCAAACCAGATGTGACGTAAAGATGCAAATGGCTCCGCCTTGCACGTTTTGTCACACAGATGTCATTGGAAGCAGCACCATAATGCTCCACCATCCAGTTTAGATAGGGTGCGGTAGCCTAGCAACCTGAGACCATGTGACTCGGGCCATTGTATTCTGACAGCGGGGAAAGCTCCCTGATGTCAGAATACAATACTACTACAGTAGGAAGGATTACCCTATCAACATTGAATGTGTGGATGGGGGAATCAACATCTTCTTTTGTTCAGCCTTCTGGTTGAATGAACAAAAAAATGCATAGTGTATGGGCTACCTTTTTAGGTTTTGGGTCTCGTGTCCACCTGTCCATGAATTGTGCAACCTCCCGCTCATGCTGCAGTAAGTGGGTGGGACTGCAGTAAGCTGTATGAAGGGCTGGTGCCTGAACCAGGAGACATGTTGGCTGCATATTCAATGTCTTCAGAAACTTTCAGAGGGTGAGGAATCCCAAACGCTAGAGGAATTTGGGTAGTAGGACAGCCAGGGGCAGGAAAGTGTGTGCCAGGATGAAAATAAAAGCCACAAACTGCATCTCTGGAGCCAACTTAATGCCTGTATAATCCCAATCACAAAAATTTTATATAAGCTTTGACATGTTAATTTCATTTCAAAAGTTTTTTTTATTTTTCCATGTGTTAAATATGCAGCTTTCGTTGAAATAATCCCTGGGGATCCTGCCACAGAGGTCCTTGTTCAGGCACTTCCTGATATAGGGTGACCGCACTCTGTTGCTGTCTCCCATTTGCTCTTCTGCTTTGCCACACGCATCCCTGGAGGAGACTACCAGCGGCCCTTTCTTTCCCTTTCCTGACCCCTAGGGCACCATTTCTCTCACTGCTACAAGGCCCTATTCCTGCCACTGTCCATGGGGCAGGAAGCTTCACTTCATCCATGAGGCACCTAACTGTGTCCATGGGGTGCCTAGCTATGCCCTTTGGCACCTAATAACATCTGCGGGCTGCCTAACTACATCCATGAGGTGCCCAACTACTTTCTCCAACATCTTGTGTGTGGGCCCTCTCGCTGTTGGGAACTTCATAAAACCAAATAATTATTTATGTTTTCAGGCCAAAAACAAGAGTGTCCTGGACGCGGATCCGGAGGCACAGGCTCTGCTGGAGATGACAGGAAGGGTACGTCAGAGCGAAGGACTGAGGGATAAAGAAGAATATGAGGAGAGTTAAACCCTGCAGCCTCTGTGACAAGTTGTTCCGCTGCCGAGCCTCTGTAGGATGGGTTTGTAATTTCCATATTGTGACCACATGGGGGCGACACAGCAGAGATCTAACTGGAGACCTGCGCTACAGAATGTGCTAATCTCAGGAGACTACTGGTCACTGATCGGCCTGTGGCCTGCAGCTCCTGATTCTTCCCGCTGGGAAGAAAGTTCTGCTTTATGTACTTTGATGCGCTTTAGCGAATTGCACTGAACACAATGGAAGATTCTAATCTTGTGTTCAGACACAGCCAGCTACATCGACTAGCAGGACTGGCTGACCTATTAGGTGCTTCTTCCAGATGCCTCTCCCAGAATCGCAAAATACGTCCTCCAGGTATTTAGTTTTGGATGATGTAAGGTCTACACACACCTAGTGTCCTCATGCCCTGCATGTTCAATACTAGACATTTTTAAGGTATTTATGAAGGCAAATAGTAAATAATTTTCATTGCTCCTGCCGTCCCATCAGAGCTGCGCTGGAATCTGCAACCGTTCAATCAGTTCAGATCTGCCAGCCCTTGTCTTCTGCAGATCTATTCTGTGTAGTTCAGATTAGATGGATCTCCTATTCCTCTCTCGGAATATTATATTAAAATCCGACAGGCTACTGTAGATCCATGGCTCCCACCCCCATAAAAATGTGGGAGTTTATTCCACCACTTACCTCGTTTTGGAATTGGGGTCCCTGCAGTCACACCAACATCTGCCTCACTAACTCATTTACCTCTTATGCCGCGTACACACGGTTGGAATTTCTGTAGGAAACAGTCCGATGGGAGCTTTTCATCGGATTTTCCGACCGTGTGTATGCCCACCGGTCTTTTTCTGTCGGAATTTCCGACGGACTTTGGATTGAGAACCTGTTCTTAATTTTTCAGACGAAAAACCTTTCTATCGGATTTTCCGATCGTGTTTAGGCAATTCCGACACGCAAAATTCCGACGCATGCTCGGAAACAATTCGACGCATGCTCGGAAGCATTACACTTCCCTTTTTATAGTGCTGTCGAACGTTTTTTAAGGCGTGGTGTTATTGACCGTCGGAATTTGGTGTGACTGTGTGTAGGCAAGACAGTTTGAGCGAAATTCCGTCGGAATTCCGACGGGAAAACCATCAGAGCTTTTTCCGACGAGAATTACGATTGTGTGTACGCGGCATTAGTTGCAGCCTATGGGGGTTTCGTTTTGGAGCGAGGCAGAGAAGGTGATTGGCTGTCTGTACCTTACACAGAATGCAAACCGCCATATTTCTAATGGGTGGGTGGGGGGGAGAAGCAGATCTAAAGTTTTTAATTGCAGGTTTGTGCACACTGCATGTAGTAAGGTGCCTAACTACGTCCATGGTGGGCTGTCTATTCTGTTCATCTAGCCACTGCGAGTTTTATACAGGAAATAATTTAACGATTACAAGTTTCTAACCACAGCTTAGCTATAGCCATGATCAGCAGTCATTTTATATATTTATTATAACACAGTTGCTCTTCAAAATAAGTTTTACTTGAAAATGGAAAAAAACGCCTGTTAGTGCCTGGATAGCTGATATTATATCACCCCCCAAACACGCGCCTCCCCCTGCAGCCATCACAAGTACTGCCATCTTCTGACAGTTACCAAAGAGAAAATAATCATAAGAGTACATCAGGGGGAGATGGAAGCTTGCTGGATTGGGATCTTCAAATGAAACGCTGCACAGAACGGCACAGTCACAGATGACAGCTAGGTGTAACCCTTTACATGCTAAGCTAAATTACACCAAATGAACTGAGATTATTTTTATCAAAATCCATTAATTCACAAACATCGGAGGCCTTAACACCATCTCCTTGAACAGGAAATTTGAGTTTTTTCATCGTTATCTGTTAGAAGTTAATAAAAGTTTTAAAAATAAAAACAATTTTTATATGCTCTCAGCCACATCAAAAACTATACAATTGGCCTAACGGGGTGTGTGGATTTGATGTGATGGGTCTGTTATATTTCAATTTTATTCTTTTTTTTGTATATTTAATTTTTGTAGAAAAAACTTTTTATGTATCCCATCCATCTTGGCTTTCTTCTGGGGTCCCTCGGCGGCTGTCTCGGCTCCCTCCCGCAAGGACTCCACAACTTCATGCGAGCTCCCTCGCATTGTGTGGAGTGCTTGCGGGTGCGCTCCAGTGATACAGCTGGCGGCCATAGCCGCTCACTGTATCACTCGGCCTCACCCCCCGGCGCGCCACGTCATTGGATGTAATTGACAGCAGCGCCAGCCAATGGTTGCGCTGCTTTCAATCCACTCTAGCCAATCAATGGCCAGGGTGAGCGGCGAAGAGGACATCGGGGGCGAGCGCAGGGCTTTTGAGGGGTCAGGTAAGTAAAGCGGGGGTGCTGGGGGGGCCGGCTTTGTCGGATGTTTTTTCACCTTAAAGCGGAGTTCCACCCTAAAGTGGAACTTCCGCTTATCGGATTCCTCCCCCCCTCCGGTGCCACAATTGGCACCTTTCAGGGGTGAGGGGGGTGCAGATACCTGTATAACACAGGTATCTGCCCCGCCCATATCCGAGGATGCCCGCCCATATCCGAGGGTTCCCGTTGTGTCTTGGGAAACGCACAGTTCCTAGGACACAACGGGGACCAATAAAGACGCGCAGCGCGACTCGCACATTCGCAGTAGAGAACTGGGCAGTGAAGCCGCAAGCTTCGCTTCCTGGTTCCCTGACAGAGGATGGCGGCGGGGCAGCCGAGAGACGAGCGGTCGCTCGTCATCTTCTGCCTACACCGCTGGAACCTGGAACAGGTAAGTGTCCATTTATTAAAAGCAGCTGCAGTATTTGTAGCTGCTGACTTTTAATATTTTTGGTGCTGGTGGAACTCCGCTTTAATGCAGGGGTGCCCAACAAGTGGCCCGGGGTCCACATGTGGCCCGCGGAGCCCTCTGATGTGGCCCGTGACCTCCTGCTCTGGGATAGAATAGAAAGAATACTGTTATTAAAGGTCAGTTTATTACTAAAATCACAGTGTATATATGGGCATATCTGTTCTGCAGTGGTTACTGGGCTGCTGTCAAACTTATCCGCAGAGCAGTTTACCACTGAGCCATAGACTGTGAGTTTGAGCTTTCTGAAAGTGCACCAAACCTGCAGAATATAATAGAAGTCTATTCTAAACTGCAGGAAAGCCAAAGGTACACTGCGTTGCACACTAGGTGCGGGTAAACCGCAGCGCATCAGTGTGAAAGCAGCCTTGGACCCCTTTCACACAGTCAGTCCGACAGTCCGACCAATTGGACCCTCCATTCACCTTTAAGTAGTGGCAGACATAAACCAACTTGTATTCTACCTCCAATACGATCCGCTAAAAAGTGCAGAGTGGACATGCCATCCACAGCTCCGCTCATTGTGGCCTGCGACCGGTTACCAAGTAGCTTAAGTGGCCCTCGCTCTTCAAAAGGTTGGACACCCCTGCCTTAATGCATAGAATGCATTAAGGTGAAAAAACTTTTACCTTTACAACCCCTTTAAATATTATGGCAGCTGTATTCCAATTAACAACCTCATCTTAATCTTTTATTTTTTTTCCTCTCAATAAGGGCTTATTGTATAAATGTACAATTACAAAATTGTTATCTTAATCTAAACTACCGTATTTATCGGCGTATAACACGCACTTTTTCCCCATTAAAATCGGGGGAAAGTCGTGGGTGCGTGTTATACACCGATACCCCCAAAAAAATGACAAAAATTGGTTGCGGCACCGAAAAATAGCGGCCGCGGCCGAAAAAGGCCGAAGCGCGGCCGAAAAAGGCCGAAGGGCGGCTGAAAAAGACCGAAGCCGACTGTTCAGCTGCGCTCGTAGTCCTGCCTCCCTGCGCTCGCTCCCGAAACAGCAGGGAGGCGGGACTCCGAGCGGAGCCGAACAGTCGGCTTGGTCTTTTTCGGGCAAGTTACAAATGACACTGGGCAAGCTACAAATGACGCCGGGCAGGCTGCAAATGATGCCGGGCAAGGCTGCAAATGACGCTGGGCAAGGCTGCAAATGACGCTGGGCAAGGCTGCAAATGACGCTGGGCAAGGCTGCAAGGCTGCAAATGACGCTGGGCAAGGCTGCAAATGACGCTGGGCAAGGCTGCAAATGACGCTGGGCAAGGCTGCAAATGACGCTGGGCAAGGCTGCAAATGACGCTGGGCAAGGCTGCAAATGACGCTGGGCAAGGCTGCAAATGACGCTGGGCAAGGCTGCAAATGACGCTGGGCAAGGCTGCAAATGACGCTGGGCAAGGCTGCAAATGACGCTGGGCAGGCTGCAAATGACGCTGGGCAGGCTGCAAATGACGCTGGGCAGGCTGCAAATGACGCTTAAATGTAAGTTTTTTTTTTTTCCCCTAAACTTCTCTCCTAAACTTTTTTTCCTTAAAATTCCCTCCTAAACTTGGGGTGCGTGTTATACGCCGGTGCGTGTTATACGTCGATAAATACGGTAATCCCATTTTTACAAATTTCCCCATTAACCTGGATTTCATTTCCAACCAAAGGTTGTCTAAACCAGTTTCAATATATTTATATTATTAATAAAATTGTTAAACTCATATTAGAAATGAATACTCAAATGATAATTTCAATATCGCACACTAATATATATCCACAGATCAATTTCCTTAAAGGGGGAACATATTACTTAATTTTACTTAATTTCCCTTTTTTAAATGCACTGTTTCCACTATCAAAGGATATTCAATTTGTGTAATACACGGTTAAATGTAACCTTCATTTTACCATGTTTGGAAAACAGATTCATAAATAATTGTGATCACATTGTTTATCATTAGATTCATTAACCCGGCACATAAAGTTATAGAAGGTTTCGTCTAAAAAACTGAAATTGGCATGGTGTCCTTCCAGCTTATCACTGACCTCTCATCCCAGCCACATTCTTTTAGGAGAGTGCAAAGGAGGGGGGTCACATCTGCATACATAACACACAAGCGATAGAACTAAGGCCCCTTTCACACTGGGGCGGTGGGGGCGTTGGCGGTAAAGCGCCGCTATTTTTAGCGACGCTTTACCATCAATTTTGCGGCGCTATTTGGACGCTAGCGGGGCGCTTTTACCCCCCCCTCCGCTAGCGTCCGGGAAAGGGTTAAAACCACGCAAAGAGCTGCTGCAGCAGTGCTATGCTGGCAATATAGCTATTTTCGGGGCACTTTGCAGGCGCTATTTTTAGTGCTGTATCGCCTGCAAAGCGCCCCAGTGTGAAAGGCTTAAGGTTCCAGCATTTACACACATACATGAATATCTCTCTAAAATTGCTTACAATTTTTCCCATTTGTACACAACACATGCATATCATTCTCTCGCTTTCTTTTAACTCTTTTTTTATTTCCCTGCTTAACTTCTGCTTTCCTTATTTTGTTCTGATATCCTTTGCATCCCATGTATTGTAATACCATACTTCACATACTGTACCTTCTATGATCAGACGGGCAGCAATAGTGCTCATCCCATCTTCCCTCTCTGACAACAAATAAAGTATTCTGTTTTAACTCTCATTTCTCTGTTTCTTGACTTTACTAGTTGTAGTGCCTGACCCCAAATTCATCTCACAACTTAACATCAAAATGTCCCTTTCTTTCTAGTATTAATTGTCACCCTTGATCCATCCTGCTCACATAGATAGCTGTTTCTCTAGATGTTTACTCTGCATGATTTTTAGTCCCTGTGGACTTTGGTGGTAAGTCAGTTACCCATTGTGGATCCCTGTCAACTTTAACCATTAATCTAGGGGCTTAGTATAGGCGGAACCGCACGAAACCCGCTGAAATTTTACACCTGTAAGGCAAAAGGCATAATGAGCTAGTATGCACCGCTTACTAGCTCATTATGAAATACTTACCTTAGAACGAGGCATCGGTAACTCACCTGGTCCACGCCGAGGTCGCTGACATGTTGCCTCGGCGTGTCTTCCGGGTATCGCGACTCCAGCGCTGTGAGTGGCTGGAGCCGCGATGTCGCCACTCCCGCGCATGCGCACGGGGGACTTCTTCCCGGCAGGGTTCGGATTCTGCAGGCCCATCAGCCGAGTATCCCCCGTGCGCATGCGCCGCTGCAGTCAGCGGCGCATTGCACGGGGGGATTTTTTCTCCTAAACCGTACAGGTTTAGGAGATATTTTTTTTACCAACAGGTAAGCCTTATTATAGGCTTGCCTGTAGGTAAAAGTCATTTTTTTTTCACTTTACAACCACTTTAATGCCCATAATGACTGGCCAGTCTTCTCTACGTGTGCCTATACCCTTTTGCCTCTAAACTACTTTATCTAGCAGATGTACTACATATACCTGTGAATGGCACTATTCTACCCTTTCTTATCTATAACACTCCGATGGACAGTAGACCGTGACAACATAACATATATAACCACCAATCAATACAGTTTGATTAAGGGGAGTAAAATAGGTACCCTTCGTCCCGAAAATGCCTTACCGATCAAGGAAATCTTATAACTCAAATGTAAGCTAAAGGCTTACCTCAGCCGGCTGATTATCAGAAAACTCTCTCTCTCTCTCTCTCCCCCCCTCCCTCTCTCTCTCCCCCCTCTCTCTCCCTCTCCCCCCCCTCTCTCTCTCCCCCCTCCCTCTCTCTCTCCCCCCTCTCTCTCCCTCTCCCTCTCTCGCTTACATTGTCACTTTATTATTGGACTTTTTTTATACACCAGGGTTTAAGGACAGTATATGCATATTTCTGAACCCAGTTTCACAGCAACAATATACACAGTCATATATATGTTGGATTTTTTTGCATAGAAATGTCACTTTGAATTTCAGGTTTTGCACAGGATTGTGTTTGTTTTATCTTATTTTTGTTTGAATATAACAATATGCATTATATATAAGCAGTTAGGAAGTTTACACAGTAGGATTTTTTGTGAATATACAAATATTTATTTTCTGCACTTTTAGTCACTTTTTGCTTTTAAATGCACCCGTGACACACACACCCCTCAAGTATTTTTAGAGGTTGTAGGTCACCTCTTGAATGAATGAATGATTTGTATAGTGCTGCAATTGCGAACTGAATCGCCTCAAGGCGCTTGATCAGCCTGTATAGCTTCTTAGAAGAGGTAGGTCTTAAGTTTTTTTTCCTGAATGCCTGTTGGTTTTCTTCCATACGGATGTAAGTCGGTAGATTGTTCCATAGCTGTGGTCCTTGGACTGCAAATCTTCGTTCTCCCTTTGATTTGTAGTGGGATTTGATAAGAGCAGCGCCATACCTATCCCCTCCTTTTCACATTTCTTCTAGATTTACCTTGGGGTGAATTTATTGATAGAGGCTGCAGCTCCTCATTTTTCATTTTCACCATAAGTACGGGGATCTTATTTTTTTTCAGCTTTATAGCCTAACAGAAGAAACCATTGGGTTGAATGAAGTATTAATCTCAACCTTCTAGAATGAGACCCTGAAGAGGGACATATTTTGTCCTTGTTGGAGCACCATACTCTGTACCATAATGGGGTGGAATTGGCCATGTCACATCCATCAGACCGAACATAGTATTGTACTCAGCCTTCTAGAATGTGACCTTGAGGCGGGACATTCACTGTTCTTGTTGGACGACCATAGTCCGTACCATAGTGAGGTGGAATTGGCTGAAGAAGGTATTGATCCCAACCTTCTAGAATGAGACCCTGAGGAGGGACATTTGCTGTCATTGTTGTAGTCTGTTCCGATAGTGAAGTCCAAGTCTTTCTTCAGGTCACCACCCAATGTCTACACCATCGTCTCCATCATGGGTAACTGTGGCTCTGGCTCAGCAATGAGCCGATCGGCAATATCTGGAAATACACAGTAGACAATGTTACCAGATCTTACCAAACTGACTGGCCCCTGAGCATGGGGGGGGGGGGGGGGGGACTCCTCATCCAACAGGCTGCCATATGGTGCAATAAAAACTATTTGTGATGACCAGACAGACCTATGGGCTTCTCCCATTCAGTGGGATAGAACAAAGACATGGGCAGCAACTGACATATTTATTGATCATATTTGCTCTGTTCGCCTGTTGGTTTTTGAACTAGATGGGGGGGATTAGAGGAAGTGAAAGCCATCCGTGAGCGAAGCTCAGAGGGTGCCATAACCATTAAACATAAACCCTGGGGAAGTGGGTTGTCAAAACAAAATTGCAGCCAGAGAACAGCTAATGAGGAACTAATATCCGCAAAACTGTACAAAACTGAGATGCATGTACACAAATGGCAGGAGCCTAGCTAACAAAATGGAGGAACTGGAGCTGCTGATACATGAGGATCATCAGAAACTTGGTTTGACATCTCACACAACTGGCTGGCATCTATCCAGGGGTATTTCTTGCATTGAAGGGACAGGGGGAGTGAAAGAGGGGTAGGGTGAAAGAGGGGGAGGGGTGTGCCTCTATATTAAGAATGATTTACTGGTGAGCGTAAGGGACGACATTACAAATGGGGCAAGGGGGAGGATAAGTACCTATTGGTAGAACTTCAAAGGGAAGAGACAAGAGGCAAGATAATAGTGGGGGTTTGTTACAGGCATCCTAACCTGAAGGATGAGAAGTTGTTGGACCTTCTATCACATTTAGAAATGGCAGTGAGGCAGGGCAATGTCTTCATAGTGGGGGACTTTTGACTATTGGAACAGCTCGTTAAATGCCCATCATTTATTAAATGTCTAAGGCCCCCTACACACGATCGGACTTTCCGGCAGACATTCCGATCGCGTGTGGGCTCCGGCGGACCCCACAACGTTTTTTTGGCGTAGGGGGTTACCCTCAAAATCCATACCAGGCGACGGGGCTCGCAAGGTGTCAATCTCGCCGATGAAAGCGACGAGATTAACTTCCTTCTCTAGTCCCGTCGTACCTGGAGTCACGTTCAAAATGAATGGACTTTACTCTGTGTGGGCAAGTCCGTCGGACCTCTGCCGAAAGATCGGCGGACTTGGTCCGCCGGAAAGTCCGGTCGTGTGTGAGCAAGTCCGCTCGTTCGAAAGTCCGGCGGACCTCCGCTGCAAAGTCCGGCGGATTGTCCACCGCAAAGTCCTATCGTGTGTACGTGGCATTACAGGACAACTTCATGGCCCAATTGGTTGCTGTCCCGACTAGAAAAAATGCATTGAAGTGGTTGTAGAGGCAGAAGGTTCTTTATCTTAATGCATTAAGATAAAAAAACTTTCTGGATGCAGCAGCTCCCCTCGGCCCCCGTTATACATACCTGAGCCCCATCTCTATCTAGTGATGTTGCAGGAGAGATTTGGCTGCCTGCGGCACTCCCACCTGATTGCCTGAGACAGCAGCGGAGCACCGTTAGCTAATGAGGAGAGAGAGGGGGCGGGGCCTACCCACCGTGCCATGTCTGAACGGACAGGCTGAGCTCAGGTACCCCCATAGCCAGCTATTGGCTTTTGGGGCACGCAACAGGAGGGATAGGTCAGGAGAGCCGAAGAAGGACTTGAGAAACAGAGGTGCTCTGTGCAAAACCACTATACAGAGCAGGTACACATGTATGTTTTTTTAAACACAAAAAAACTAGACTTTAGTATCACTTTAATTACAAACTATATACAGATCTCATGGCAGATGTGGAAATATGGGACAACTTTGGAACCAGTGATCACAGGATAATTGCATTCAGCATAAATCGTAGGAAACGGAAGCACTAGGGGAGTACAAGATAAGTAAATAAAAAAAGCCAACTTTTCTAAACTGCGCTCAATACTACAAGATATTAATTGGGACCAAATCCTAGAAACATTGAACACTGAGAAAAATTGGGAGTACTTTAGGAACATATTAAATAAAGGTATTATCCAGTGCATTCAAATATTGAAGAACGAAGGTTAAACCTGGGTGGCTAAATCATAATGTAAAAAGTCATATTAAGGAGAAAAATAATGCCTTTAAAAAATATAAGGCAGAGGGGTCATTATTGACATTCCAACACTACAAGGAATGCAATAAGTATTGTAAGAGCTCAATCAGGGCAGCTAAAATAGAATATGAAATGCAAATAGCAGAGGAGAGTAAAAAAAAATCCCCAAAAATTATTTAAATATATTAACAGTAAAAAAGTGAGGGCAGAGCACATTAGCCCCATAAAGAATGATTAGGGGAAGTTGGTTACAAATGACAAGAAGAAGGCAACTGTACTAAATGCTTTCTTCTCCTGAGTTTTTACACAGAAAAAGGAAGGGTATAATATTCGATACTGTAACATTATTAACGCATCACAGAGTGTACCCTTGTGGCTTACAGAAGTTGGTGTCCGAATAAGACTTGGAAAACCTATTGCAAATACTGTAATTTTTGGCATATAATGCACACTTTTATTAAAACAGGACAAACGGTGCCTGCGTGTTATACGCCGATATTTAAATTTTTTTACCAACAGGGGGGCAGGATTTGGGCCACACATTGGGGGGTGTCATGCCAGCCGCCCCGCCTCCTGGCCGGGGGACAGCCTGCTGGCGTATTCTAAACATAAAAAAAAAATCACTGCCAGACCCTTCACATAGATCCTTTTGTACACTGTGTAAGTGTCAAAATAAACCAAGGCCCGCAAATACCTCATTCTCGCCGTCCTTTCAGGCTGCTCTCCTCCTTCTGCTCCTCCTTTTCCTCTGAGTGTAGCTTTAGATTGGAGGAGAGCACTCATGTGACCAGCTAGAAATAATGGAGCTAATGAAGTATTTGCAGGCTTTGGTTTACAATGACAGTGACAGTGTAGGAAGAATCTATGAGAAGGGACTGGCAGCGATTTTTTTTTTAAACTTTAGAGTGCACTGGCAGTGCTGTCCCAGGAGACTGGGGGTCTCCTGGGACAGGGGCTGTGCAATCTACGGGGGTCTGCATAGTGTAATTGCAGGAGTCTGTGCAATGTACGGGAGTCTGCATAGTGTAAAGGGGGGTCTGTGCAATGTGCGGGGGGGTCGGGAAAATTTTTCCCGAAACTTCCCTCTTAAATTTAAGGTGCATGTTATATGCCTGTGCATGTTATACGCCAATAAATATGTGTAGCGCTGGCTCCTGACGAGCAGTCGCTATTGTTTTTGAAAATTAAGTTGCCTGAAGCCACAGTTGGGCTTCAGGATAATTCTTCTGAAATTTCTGGTTTCAGTACCAGTCCAGCTGGGTTGCACTGGCTTCTCCTTGACCGTAGGTGTCGCTGTCACAGCGGGCAAGAGTAGAAAGCAGTTTAGCTGGATGCATTAAATGCCACTTATCTCTCGGAACCAGCCAAGTGGGAGTGTTCTCCTGCTATGATTTCTGGGGGGTGGTATTTAAGGTACCGACGCCATGTTGGCGGGGTCTTATTTTCTGTCTTTTTTGGTTCTGGTGGTCCTCCTGACCCAGCCTCATGGCCCTCCTGGCCTGGGGTGCGAACCATGCATCCTGTGTCTCTGGGCTTGCTGGCCCGAGGCAATGTAACTGCAGGGGTAGGCCCGAGTGACTTTCGAAGCCTACTGATCCAAGGAACTGATCCAAGGAAGGTCCGATGCCGTCTCAACGGAATGGAGAGGCCCAGCAACTGAAGTACCCCAGGGAAGGACCCTTTCAGGAGAAGGCCATGCGCAAGGCTGGCTTCTCTAAAGGAGCCTGGAGGCTTAGTTGAAGGACGCGACCTAGAACATCCCTCATATGGTATCGCCGGATCGGCTGAAAGAACCTGGTACCGTATGACAGTTACTTAAAGTTCATCTAATACTTCAGTGACGTTAAAGTGTAACTACAAGTCTGTGGCAGAGACTTTACCGAGTATCCTACCGGCTGCTAGGCCTAGTGAGAGAGACCTATCCGGGGGTGCTGAATTTAATTTAATTTTAGTTTAATCTCTGAATTCATCTGATGTCTTCACCCTGCAATCTAATTACCTGAATTCACCCCTAAACCCTCTACCCTTAATTAAGAGACTGTGTTCTATTTTCTGAATAAAAACCCTAAAAGAGGATTCAGTGTCAGTCTCAAACTTTTCTCTGGGTTACTTTCCACGGGATCCCAAAGATGGAGCTACAACAGGTGAGGTAACGGTAAGCCCAAATAAAACCAGAAGCTCCTTCTGGGGTCAGTGCTACATATGGTAAACTACCAGGACCAGATTGCTTACACCTGACAGTCCTCAAATATCTCAGGATATAGCCAGACTGCTATTCCTAATTTTATTCAACATACTGACAGGAATGGTACCAGCTGATTGGCGAATGGCCAACGTGGTACTAATATTTAAAAAATGGCCAAAACATATACCTGGGAACTACAGACCAGTCAATCCAACATTGATAGTATGTAAACTATCGGAGGGGATGATAAGGGAAAATATCCAAGAATTTGCTGCTGCCAACGGTATGATTAGTAGTAATCAGCATGGATTTATGAAAGGTCGTTCTTGCCAAACCAACCTGTTAAAGTTCTATGAGGAAGTGAGCTGTTATCTGGATAAAGGTAGGCCTGCGGATGTGGTATATCTGGATTTTGCAAAAGCATTTGATACAGTCCCCCACAAATGCTTAATTTACAAACTGGGGTCTGTAGACATAGACCATAATGAGGGTTGTGGTTACACGTCCAGAATTTTTTTATCTTGGTTTAGAAAACTAAGATTGGGTGTTGGGTACCCTGGTGGACTTTGTAGGCTGATACAAACCTCCAGCATTTGGGCGCTTCTGTGGGTCACTCTGCAGACAATCACTGATAATGCCATGTAGAACAGATGGGCAAGAGATCGGTAGGCCGTTCATGACTTCGGCATACAGCTTTTTGTAAATCGGCTCTGGGTTGCCCTTAAGATCAGCCAGGAAGAGACCTGAGGGATGAAATGGATTTTATCAGAGCTGAGATTGTATCGGCATAAAATCACAAACAATATGAGCTGAAATGTTGATGGAAGCCAGATCTGCTTGGATTGAATTGTAGAGTTTGTGTGTGCCTTTACATGTGACCGTGTCTTCCGAATAACTCAATGGCAAGCATAGAATGCGGTCAGATACAGGAGAATCGTACTCGATGGATCGTATGTGTGTGTGTAGACCACCCATTGTACCTGACTACAGAGTGACAGGGAATGAGCTCTGCATAATTCATATTCATTAAAGAGACAGTGTCACCTTCCACAGCCAAAGTTCCCATCCAGGAAAGGCAGCTAACTGGGGAGGAAGTTGCTGTCATTAGAAACATGCTGTTCCATATTCATCATCTTCCAACTAAAAAAACTTCAAGCCTACAATTCCTTTTTACCACTTCCCCACTGCCATATGGCAAATTCATCCCTTTGTGGCTACTTAAAGTCAGCTTAATTAAGTGCCATTGTTCTTGAAATGCATCAAAGCTTTTGCCGATGATTGGGTTGCAAGCTGTTTGGACATAGGATGTGATTCCATAGTCACCATTTCCCATTAAAGTGAAAATTAAGACCTACTAGATCACCTCACGCTGGCCCCTTTTGCAGGTAAAACATTAAAAATAAGTGCCTATACTGTTTAAAATCTAGTAATACTGTCTCACCTCACTCTACACATGCACAGTTGCTTTCCATTTTTGGCATTGTTTCGAAAAATGGAGCCAATAGAGGCTCATCTGCTGACAGGCTAAAGATTTACTGCTGCTTAGGGGCTCTGGGCTTCAGCAAAATGGCAGACTTCGGCAAGAAGAAACAGGAGCAATACTGGAGGGCAGTTTACAGCACACACTAATTACTGTTTCATAATTAATAATGTGGAATGTTCCTTGCTAAAGAACATCATTTTTTATTAAGTTGTTATGGGTAAAGTTCTGCTTTAAGCAGGGTTCCTTTAGAGAATTTGGAGAGCCCTCTTCAATTTCTGTCGCATTTCTTCACTGATGGACATCCAGCTCATTCCAGTCTGGAGACCCCTTTGCAGCAACAACTGCAATGTGCAGCCAACAGGGGCCTCCACTGTGCCAGGTAACAGCTGACCTGTTCTTAACCCTAACCCTACCTTCTTTCTTACCACTTGCCCACTGCCATATGGCAAAATCTTCCACTTTGTGGCCACTGTAAGACAGTCAGCTTTTAAACTAGGCACCAGAATATGCGAAACAGTTCACATAGATTTTGGAGATAAACACATTGCAATTTGATTGCTGGTTCACAAATAAAGACATTGCATCGTTTGGTATTTCCATACACAGATAATTATATTTTGTGGAAGAGTTCAGTGCCATGTTGTTCTGAGAGACGGAAAGACAACTTTCACACCTAACTCTCTTGCACCCTAACATCCCAGCATTGCCATGGCACAGGAATACAGTATGGAGGCAAAAAACACTAGAGTAGGCCTCACCTAAGCACTTCCAAAATACACTAAAACCTTTTATCATTGGAAGAACAAAGTCCTATCCATCCAGCATTCTTATTTAAAAACATGTTCATGACAACAGTACAGGTACTCTTTATTCCTCCCTGCATGGCTCCTCTAGAATGTGGTGTAAATATGACTTTCCACCATTGGTGTGACAAATCTTGTTTGGTCAGTATCAGTGGTTCATTACGATAAAATAAAGACTTCACCATACTGTACAGCGTAGGACTTACCCTTGAGTGGGAGGGAGCCGGTAACTATTTCGTAGATCACCACACCGAGACTGAAAGAGATACCAGTGAATTAATATGACTTCTTAGGTGCCATTATATAGAGATAATCAGAGTAATTGCTTTGCCAGTGTTTCCCACATTTTCTCTGTGCCATAAAAGTTCAACCTTTCAGTGGAACGGATCCTTTGCTCTGCTTTTGTTGGAGGACATGTCGTAATTACATATGTCAGAGTCTACACGTAGGGATGTGAGAGGTACAGAATCTCTGGAATCTGGAGGAGTTTCTGCTTCCCATCAATGTGCTGACTTGGAACGATCAGATAGACTTTGCAGGACCCACTTCATGGAGGTTCACTCTCAGACAAGGCCATGGCAGTGGTGTAAATAAAGCATTGGGGATAGACCAAGAGCTGGTAATATCTCACAACCTGGGTTGGAGAACACCAAAAGATCGACATCTGGGGTTTCCCATTGCTGAGGAGTACCAAGAGTGTGACAGCAGCACTAGAGTCATCTTACAACCTTGGTTGGAGAACACCAGAAGATCAACATCTGGGTTCCCTGTCGCTGGCAAATTTGTTGGAGGACTTCCAGGTGAGGGCCCTCTCTCCCTGATTTAGACCTTGCCAACTAGACATGTGCAAAACAGAAAAAATGTTTAATTTAGATTCATTTAAATAATTTGTAAACAGTAAAACTGTTTGGTTTTTGGAATTGGTTTTGAATATTCATTTTCGGATTTGATTCAAATTTTCCAAATTCGGTCTCATCAAATTCAATTTGACTGAATTCCAAAAATTTTAATTGCCATTTTTGTTCTGTTCTATTCTATTTTTTTCTATTCTATTATTTTCTATTCTCTTCACATTAAAATTGATTCTATTCAAATTTTGGAAGATGGGTATATTCATTTTATTATTTTCTATTGTTCTAGTCTATTATTTTATTTTCTATTCTATTATTTTATTGTCTATTTTATTATATTCTTTCTTTTTCATACATCATGGGACACAGAGTTGGGCTAATATTCATTACCTGCTGGGTTATACTTCATCTCCAGGTGAATGGACACTGGTAGACCAAAGGTCTTTAGACAGGAAGTGATCCCCTATATAATCCCTCCCATACAGGAAGCACTTCAGTTTTTTTTTTTTAACAGTGTCTGCAAGGTGGATGGCACTGTTTGTTTGAGCTCTCTGAACTCCAGGTCTCTAGTCCCACAAACGGTTTCTAAAGTAATCAAGGGTTTGACCGATCAGATCCTTTTGACACTGGCTTATATGCTTAGATAAACGAGCCTTGCAAAGAAGACTCAAGATCCTGCAAGGTTTTGCCTGTAATGCGGCCTCCAGGCGTTGGACCCTGCAAAGTGGAATCCTGGACACCACAGCGCGAAGGCATTCCTGCAGGGTGCTATACAGGTCGAAGGGAGTAGACCCTAAACATGAAAAGGGTACCCAGTCCTTGAAGATCCTCAACTGACAGGAACTCGCCATGATAGGTGAAGTTTGGGCTCTTAGTTTTTAAGCTGCCCTGCGCCCAGACGGGTAAGTGAAATCCCTTTATTATTATTATTGTGTGATTGTAACAATCAGTCAAGCTAGCCAAAGGCTGGACACCTGTGTGCGGTTACCATACAGGGGAGTTTTGGGCTAGCTGTGGGTGTTTGCAAAGTGTACCTTTTTTGCTTGTCTGGCTGTTTTTTACCTGTCCCAGGGGACATGTATCAATGCGAAAAAAGTTGAATTTTTTTCGGGAGCAGTGATTTTAATAATGCTTAAAGTGAAACAATAAAAATGAAATATTCCTTTAAATATCGTGCCTGGGGGGTGTCTATAGTATGCCTGTAAAAGTGGCGCAGTCTTCTCGTGTTTAGAACAATACCACAGAAAAATGAAATTTATAATGGAAAAAAAAGTAATTTAAAACTGCCCGCGGCTGCAATGAATTGTCGGGTCCCGCTATATAGGTAAAACTCATTGAAGAAAACGGCATGGGTCCCCCCCCCCCCCCCAGTCCATTACCGGGTCCCCCCCCCCAGTCCATTACCAGGCCCTGAAGGGTCTGGTATGGATTTTTAGAGGGACCTAACGCCATTTTTTTTTAAATTTTGGTTCGGGGTTCCCCTTAAGATTCATACCAGACCCAAAGGGCCTGGCAATGCAATGGGGGGGAACCATGCCGTTTTTTTTTAATGAGTTTTATCTATATTGCTGAGACCCGAAAATTCATTACACCCGCATACAGTTTTAAATGACTTTTTTTCCTTTTGAAATTTAATTTGGCTGTGGTATTTTTCTTAACATCATAATAAATCAGGACATTATTTGGTTCTTAACATCATGTAAATCAGGACATTATTTTGCCTTCTTTTTTCTCTCAGCCTCGTTCGGCATAAGAAAGATTACTGCATTCTTTGGATGTTGTCCATGCAGTAAAGGTTTATTTGTCTAGATCTGCGGAGATCCGTGGTTCAGACTCCTTTTTTGTTTTACCAAAAGGACCCAAGAAGGGGCAGGCAGCTTCCAAAGCTTCCATTGCCAATTGGGTCCGTCAATTGGTCATTCAGGCCTATGGTCTGAAACGTAAAGCTCCTCCCTGTAGGGTGAGAGCTCATTCTACCAGGGGTGTAGGAACCTCCTGGGCTTTTCGCCATCAGGTATCTGTGGCACAGATTTGTAAGGCTGTACCTGGTCTTCAGTGCATACGTTCTCAAAATGTTATCAAGTGGATGTTCGAGCAGCCGAGGATTCGGCTTTTGGCTGCAGTGTACTGCGAGATGGTCTGATGGCTATTGTTTGGCAGGGTGTCTCCCTCCCCTCAAGGCTATTGCTCTGGGACGTCCCAGCAGGTAATGAATATTAGCCTGACTCCCATGATGTATGAAAAAGAAAAAAGGATTTTTACATCATACTTGCCTGCAAAATCTTTTTCTTTGAGTACATCATGGGACACAAGGGTCCCTCCGCTCTTTTTGAGGATTCAGTTCTTGCTTCAAAACTGAAGTACTCCCTGTATGCGAGGGGTTATATAGGGGATCACTTCCGGTCTAAAGACCTTTGGTCTACCAGTGTCCATTCACCTGGAGATGAAGTATAACCCAGCAGGTAATGAATATTAGCTTAACTCTGTGTCCCATGATGTACTCAAAGAAAAGGATTTTACAGGTAAATATGACGTAAAAATCCTATTTTTCTATTCCGTTATTTTCTATTTTATTTTATTTTTGTTTTTGAATTCTATTTCGTTTTCTAATTCGATTTAAATTTCGGATATACTTTTGTTTTTGTTCTCTCGGATTCGTTTAAATTAGTTACTGTTGTAATTCCGAAATTTAGATGCATCCGAATCTCGAATAGCTAAAAATATGTACGAATTTAGATTCTGAACAAAACGAACCGCACATTTCTATTTCTAACTTAGATAGTCTACTTGTTAGTTTTCTACCCCTAGTATGTGTACTGTAGACAAAGCTGGTTCATGACTCTCTGTCCAGTTCAGGATGTAAGACACTTCCAGTGCTTCTGCCGCACTCTTTATTACCCCTAATGTGGTTTATATTTGCCACTGCCGTGGTGTTGTATAACTGCACCTTCACAGGGTGCTACTCTCAGTGGGTGTGTCCACTGAAGAGACTATCTGATCACTTGGAGTTCCAGCATGTTGATAGGAAGCAGAAACTCCTCCAGTCTCCAAGAACCCTCAGTGGACTGAAGTCCCAGTCATGTACTGTAGGCCTGTGTTTGTCATTACCATTTTACAGTACAGAGGGAGAAAGCATTTCCCAGTAGGTGATCATCCAAACTAGAGCCATGTCCTCCAATAAACAAAAAAATATATTATTTTTAACATGCATTCCTTCTCCAGCGGCTTTCCATCTATGATATTAGGTAATCAAACTCCAAGTACCATTTAGCTATGTATTGGGTTAATTTAAAAGACTGGTTCACCTAACATTCCAGTTGTGGTTGGATGGGAGTAGTTTAAAAAAGTATCCCTTTTTAAAAAAAATTGAATTCCTGATGGGACAAATTACATGTAATACCCATCTTCTTTGGTATTCTGTAACACTAGACTGGGTTCTCCCTGCTCCACCTTGGCACACAGCCACCTGGAGATGGCCACTTTGCTATCAAGCACCGGTCTCTGGCTGCCAGCACTTGGCTGAGGTCTGAGCTTTTACTTTGATAGGTCATATACATAACAATAATCAATAGATTGATCATAGATGTGATTGCAATCACAACTAAAACCACAATGTAGTTGCCATGCAAGCTTTCACTTAGACCAGAAAATATCTGGCACCAACCTGAAGATCTCGCTGCGCTCATCATACTCAGCATAGGTCAGCACCTCCGGAGCATAATACGCCAGCTCCCCGTCCTTCGAATTGCTGCCAGGATTGCGTCTCATGGAACTCTCCGTCTTGGAGAATTCAAATCCTGATAACTGCAGGAAGAACACAGAATGAAGGGCATGTTATGCACTGTGAGCTGTCACACAACTCTGCACGTTCATAGAGACAGAGAAAAACATAAGTATGCAATAATTAGAATTTATTTTGCGGTAAATCATACCCAAGACAGGGACACTTAGGAAAAGTCCAAGCGGGATTATTGTGCACTTTTATTGGTGCAACAAGCCCAAAACCAAACTACTAACTAAACTCATGGTCAGTTCCTGACTAACAGGGTGTCTCCCAATAGGTTCCCCAAAACACACAGGCAGCTCTGCCTTTTTAGTGTTATCTCAGTAGGCAAACTTTTCAACCAGCAGCAAGCTCTCAGAGCAGAAAATTAGTCCATCAGTTTACATATATAAAGGAGATATAGATCCCTGATCATCAGTCAGATCACATATATAAAGGAGAAAGGGAGCCCTGATCATCAGTTAGATAACATATATTATATTACCAAAAGTATTGGGACTCCTGCCTTTACGTGCGCATGAACTTTAATGGCATCCCAGTCTTAGTCCGTAGGGTTCAATATTGAGTTGGCCCACCCTTTGCACTTATAACAGCTTCAACTCTTCTGGGAAGGCTGTCCACAAGGTTTAGGAGTGTGTCTATGGGAATGTTTGGCACATATATACTGTAAAGGAGAGAGAGATCCCTGATCATCAGTCAGATCACATATACAGCACATGAAACTGTATCAGTGCACCAAGCCACTTCCAAACAGTTGGCACCCCCCATAGTTAAGTTGAAAATGGAGAAAGTTGTGGAAGAAAATTTGGAGTGTTCCATCAGCTGGCAAAGTGATGGCGACAGTCTTACTGGAATCCAAAGGGTGTACAGCCAGAAGACTGTCACCATCACTTTGTCCTCTGATGGAACACTCCAAGCCTTCATCTTCCACTTTGTGCATTTTCAACTCGACTATGGGGGAGGGGGATTGCCAACTGTCTGCAAGGAGAGCATGAAAACCATATAGTGCACATGTGCCTTTTTCAGTGCTGAACATCTGCAAGAGTGTGGTCACTTCCATGTCGGACCTTGAACTTTTGGGACGCCCCTTGTATAAAGGGGAGAGAGAACTCTGATCATCAGTCAGATCACATATACAGTGAGGGAAAAAAGTATTTGATTCCCTTACTGATTTTGTACGTTTGCCCACTGACAAAGAAATTATCAGCCTATAATTTTAATGGTAGGTGTTCTTTAACAGTGAGAGACCGAATAACAAAAATATCCAGAAAAACGCATTTCAAAAAAGTTATAAATCGATTTGTATTTTAATGAGTGAAATAAGTATTTGATCCCCTATCAATCAGCAAGATTTTTGTCTCCCAGGTGTCTTCTTCTCTCTTAAAGGGAGTTCTCCTAATTTCAGCTTGTTACCTGTATAATAGACACCTGTCCACAGAAGAAATCAATCAGATTCCTATCTCTCCACCATGGCCAAGACCCAAGACCGAAGAGCTGTCCAAGGATGTCAGTAACAAGATTGTAGACCTACATAAGGCTGGAATAGACAAGACCATTGCCAAGCAGCTTGACGAGAGGGTGACAACAGTTGGTGCAATTAATCACAAATGGAAGAAACACAAAATAACTGTCAATCTCCCTCGGTCTGGGGCTCCATGCCAGATCTCACCTCATGGAGTTTCAATGATCATTAGAACGGTGAGGAATCGGCCCAGAACTACACGGGAGAATCTTGTCAATGATCTCAAGGCAGCTGGAACCATAGTCACCAAGAAAACAATTGGTAACCCTACACCGTGAAGGACTGAAATCCTCCAGCGCCACACGGTCCCTCTGCTCAAGAAAGCACATGTACAGGCCCATCTGAAGTTTGCTAAAGAACATCTGAATGATTCAGAGAAGAACTGGGTGAAAGTTTTGTGGTCAAAAAGACCAAAATCAAACTCTTTGGCATAAACTCAACTCGCTGTGTTTGGAGGAGGAGGAATGCTGCCTATGACCCCAAGAACACCTTCTCCACTGTCAAATATGGAGGTGGAAACATTAAGTTTTGGGGGGGGGGTTCTGCTAAGGGGACAGGACTTCACTGCATCAAAAGGACGATGGATGCCGGGGGCCATGTACTGACAAATCCTGGTTGAGAATCTCCTTCCCTCAGCCAGGGCATTGAAATTGGGTCGTGGATGGGTATTCCAGCATGACAATGACCCAAAACACACAGCCAAGGCAATAAAGGAGTGGCTCAAGAAGAAGCACATTAAGATCCTGGAGTGGCCTAGCCAGTCTCCAGACCTTAATCCCATAGAAAATATGTGGAGGGAGCTGAAGGTTCGAGTTGCCAAACGTCAGCCTCGAAAACCTTAATGACTTGGGGAGGATCTGCAAAAGAGGAGTGGGACAAAATCCTGCCTGAGATGTGTGCAAAACTGGTGGCCAACTACATGAAACATCTGACCTCTCTGATTGCCAACAAGGGGTTTGCCACCAAGTACTAAGTCATATTTTGCGAAGGGGTCAAATACTTATGTCTCTCACTGTTAAAATAAATCTACCATTAAAATTATAGATTTATCATTTCTTTGTCCGTGGGCAAATGTACAAAATCAGCAGGGGATCAAATACTTTTTCCCTTACTGCATAAAGAAGAGAGAGAACTCTGATCGGTCACATCACATACATAAAGAAGAGAGAGAGCTCTGATCATCAGTCAGGTCACAGCTGAGGCTAATAATGAGGTCTGGTTACCAGGTAAGATGTGGATTTAGGACTGGAGATTTAATCCCACCCAAAGCTCCACAAAGCCATTGGGCTCCAGGACCCAAACCAGAACTTATTACAGTGCCTTGCAAAACTATTCACCCCCTTGGCTTTTTACCTATTTTGTTACATTACAGCCTTTAGTTCAATGTTTTCTTAATCTGAATTATATTTAATGGATCAGAACAAAATAGTCTAAGTCGGTGAAGTAAAATTAGAAAAATATATACATAAAACAATTCTTCAGAAATAAAAAAAAGATTTTTGGCATGTGTGTATGTATTCACCCCCTTTGTTATGAAGCCCATAAAAAGCTCTGGTGCAACCAATTACCTTCAGAAGTCACATAATTTGTGAAATGATGTCCACCTGTGTGCAATCTAAGTGTCACATGATCGGTCATTACATATACACACCTTTTTGAAAGGCCCCAGAGGCTGCAACACCTAAGCAAGAGGCACCACTAACCAAACACTGCCATGAAGACCAAGGAACTCTCCAAACAAGTAAGGGACAATGTTGTTAAGAAGTACAAGTCAGGGTTAGGTTATAAAAAATATCCAAATCTTTGATGATCCCTAGGAGCACCATCAAATCTATCATAACCAAATGGAAAGAACATTGCCCAACAGCAAACCTGCCAAGAGACGGCCGCACACCAAAACACATGGACCGGGCAAGGAGGGCATTAATCAGAGAGGCAGCACAGAGACCTAAGGTAACCCTGAAGGAGCTGCAGAGTTCCACAGCAGAGACTGGAGTATCTGTACATAGGACCACAATAAGCCGTACGCTCCATAGAGTTGGGCTTTACGGCAGAGTGGCCAGAGGAAAGACATTACTTTCAGCAGAAAACAAAATGGCACGTTTTGAGTTTGTGATGAGACTAAAATGTAACTTTTTGACCATCAAAGAAAACGCTATGTCTGGCGCAAACCCAGCACATCACATCACCCAAAGAACACCATCCCCACTGTGAAACATGGTGGTGGCAGCATCATGCTGTGGGGATGTTTTTTTTCAGCAGGCGGGACTGGGAAACTGGTCAGAGTTGAGGGAAAGATGGATGGTTCTAAATACAGGGATATTCTTGAGCAAAACCTGTACCACCCTGTGTGTGATTTGAGGCTCGGACGGAGGTTCACCTTCCAGCAGGACAATGACACCAAACACACTGCTAAAGCAACACTTGAGTGGTTTAAGGGGAAACATGTAAATGTGTTGGAATGGCCTAGTCAAAGCCCAGACCTCAATCCAATAGAAAATCTGTGGTCTTAAAGATTGCTGTTCACAATCGCAAACCATCTAACTTGAAGGAGCTGGAACAGTTTTGCAAGGAGGAATGGGCAAAAATCCCAGTGGTAAGATGTGGCAAGCCCATAGAGACTTATCCAAAGCGACTTGGAGCTGTGATAGCCGCAAAAGGTGGCTCTACAAAGTATTGACTTTAGGGGGGTGAATAGTTATGCACATTGGCTTTTTCTGTTATTTTGTCTTATTTGTTGTTTGCTTCACAATAAAAAAAAATCTTCAAAGTTGTGGGCATGTTCTCTAAATTAAATGATGCAAATCCTCAAACAATTCATGTTAATTCCAGGTTGTGGGGCAACAAAACACGAAAAATGCCAAGGGGGTATATACTTTTGCAAGGCACTGTAATGCCGCGTACACACGATCAGAGTAGCACACACTCACAGCAAAGGTCTGACGGAACAAATCAGTTGGACAATTCGATCGTGTGTGGGCTCCATCGGACTTTTGCTGTCCAAAAATCTGACGGACTTTAGAAATAGAACATGTTTCAAATTTTTCGGCCTGGAACTCCACCGAAACCAGTTCCGATTGACAAAAACCGACGCTAGGGCAACTATTGGCTACTGGCTATGAACTTCCTTATTCTAGTGCGGTCGTACATCATCACACTCGAATCCGTCGGACTTTGGTGTGATTGTGTGTGGCCAAGTCCGTTCATTCGGAAATACCATCGGAACTCTGCCGAAAGTCCGTTGGGAAGACCGTCGGACCTAGTCCTTCGAAAAGTCCGGTCGCGTGTGCGGCATTATTTCTCACAATATTAAATCTACAATTTCATAGGAGATGATGCATACCTGGAAAGCTCTGAGCAACATTTGAGCAAACACTTCAGAAAAAATCAATGTGTTAGAATATTCTCATATTAGACTGACACACCCAAACGACAGTAAAAGGAAAAAATAAAAAAATAAAATAAAGAAATTAAGTTGCTGTTCTTCTCACTGCTAGAGAGCGAGCTGTTATAATATTCACATTATAACCCATAGGACAAGTGGTAAAAGGGGGACTCCACAACAAAGAGAAACTATTGGTAGAGGGTTGGAATACCTTCAGAGTGTAGCCTTTCACCAGGTACTTGCGGCTGCTCAGACTCCCATGGAGGATGGCTTTCTTCTCTGACTGGTGAAACCTATTACTGCCTGAATGGTAGGTGGCTTTCGCAAATTTGTGGTGTATGCTGGAAATCAAGAACACAGTGTAAGCAGAGCTGAAAATCGACATTATTGCATCAAGAGCAGCCAATTCAACTGCACTCTGAATGACACCAATAGGACCGCATGACCATAAGAATAAGACGCACCAGTACAGAGCCCTGGTGGCATCAAGAGCCATCATGAGTTTCTCCTTCCAGTCCAGGTTATTATTTCTTTGTAGCATGTCACGTAATGTCCCTTGCTCACAGTACTCTGTCACCAGAGAGTAGCGGGGTCCTTCACCTGAAAAAGAGAACACAGACTGTAGATGAGGACAGAGGAGGAAGCCTGGAACAAAGACTGTAGATGAGAAAAGAGAGAGGAGGACAGAAGAGGACAGAGGAGGAAGCCTGGAACAAAGACTGTAGATGAGAAAAGAGGAGGAGGACAGAAACAATGAAAGTAGATGAGGACTGAGGGAGAGCCCAGGAATAAAGACTGTAGATGAGGACAGAGGAGTTGGACAGGAACAAAGACAGGAGTTGAGGACAGAGGAGAAGGACGGGCTAGACAAGAAAATTGGGTCAGAGAAGGACAGGGACAGATACTAGGAAGCAAAACAGAGTGAGGAGGACAGGATATGTCACAGAGAATGAGGACAAGAACAGGTGTGGGAGGGCTAGAACAGAGAGTTGCACAGAGGAGAAAAAGTGAGGACAGGAATGGACAGTAGATGAGTACAGAGCAGGATGAGAGGACAGAGACAAAATCATGGCAGAGAAGGACATGAACAAATGTTAGAAAGCAAAACAGGGAGCTAAAGAGTTCAAGAACAGTTGAAAAATCTGAGGACAGAGAAGGAGGACTGGAACAAAGACAGTAGATAAGGGCAGATGAGGAAGACTGGATACATACAAAGAAAATCAGGACAGAGAAGAATGATGGTGTGACGGACCGTCCAGCACCCAGCTTGGGTGCCTCCTTTAAGATATAGCTTCCACTCTGGAACCAGAAACCGGGTATTATAGCTGAGCATTTCAGTCAAGGACTAGATGACACTAGCTTAGGTGCAAACTGGAACTCACTTTATAGTAAATTCACACAGAATATATAGCACACAAGATCAGGTAGAGCCTGATCACATTACCCTAACAATGCAAACTGTAAACAGGAATATAATTACCATAGCTAAGGAACAGCCAACATAAACATACACAGTACGCTAATTAAACAACTAGCCTCGGACCATTAACCTGTATAAGATTAAAGTATAACTAAAGGCAAAACTTTTTTTTTTTTTTTTTTTGGATAGAGTGGAGAGGGATTAGAACACTTGTCAGGTTGTATGGCTGTCTGTGCCCCCATTAGGGCGATTCCCCCTCTCTATTTGTCCTGTTTACCATTAACATTGAAATTAAAAGTAAAATAAAACCCCAAATTTTTGGTTGTCCCCAGAAAGTTATAGAGAGAGGAAATATTCCCATGGGGACACTAGTTCTGGTGGTCCCCAAGGAATTCTTTTAATTTGTAGGGATTTCCTCTCACTTCCTGTTTGGCTATGGGACAGGAAGTGAAGGGAAATCTCTGCAATGAAACACATACGGCGAAAAAAATCTGACAGGGGACATAACGTACTCTTACCAAAATAAAACAAAAAGTTTTGCTTATAGTTCTACTTTAATATTACACCTTTCCATCAACTCCAGAAGGGAAGCTTTATTGTCCTTATTCAGAGAATGAATCCAATTAGAGAATGATCTGCTCTCTCTGTGGGATCAGAGGCTGAGCTGAGCTCTTTACCATGCTCTGACAGGGAAAAGCAGACAAAATCCCCAGTCTCCTCCATGGACATGCCTCACAACCCTCCCGGATTCACCGGGACCGTCCCCCCGTCAGTCCACTCACCTGCTGCATGGGATGTACGAAGAGGGAGGAAGAAGTGGGTTAGGTCAGCATCACCTCCTCCCCATGTCCCTCATGCCCACTCACAACCCCCAGCGTGTAGCCAATCTGTGCTGGAAAGGGGTTGTGTGGGCGGGAGATTTTAAAGCAGCCAGTTATCCTAACGTCTGCCTGAGCCTCTGGACTGGGTAGCAACTAGCCTAGGGTGAGTGAGCTCACCCCTCTCTTCCTCCTGTAGTGATCCTGCCTTCCATGTCCCATAGTGATCCTTCCTCCTATGTGCCATAGCGTTCCTGCCTTCCATGTCCCATATCGTTCCTGCCTTCCATGTGCCAAAGCGTTCCTGCCTTCCATGTGCCATAGCGTTCCTGCCTTCAATGTCTCATAGCGTTCTGCTTTTCATGTCCCATAGCGTTCCTGCCTTCCATGTCCCATAGCGTTCTTGCCTTCCATGTGCCGTATCATTACTGCCTTCCATGTCCCATAGCTTTCCCGTCTTCCATGTACCATAGCGTTTCTGCCTTCCATGTGCTATAGCGTTCCTGCCAAAGTGCGTTCCTGCCTTCCATGTGCCATAGCGTTCCTGCCTTCCTTGTGCTTAGCGTTCCTGTCTTCAATGTCCCATACCGTTGCTGCCTTCCATGTCCCATAGCGTTCCTGCCTTCCATGTCCCATAGCGTTCCTGTCTTCCATGTACCATAGAATTTCTGCCTTCCATGTGCTATAGCGTTCCTGCCAAAGTGCGTTCCTGCCTTCCATGTGCCATAGCGTTCCTGCCTTCCATGTGCCATAGCATTCCTGCCTTCAATGTCCCATACCGTTCCTGCCTTCCATGTGCCATAGCGTTTCTGCATTCCATGTCCCATAGTGTTCCTGCCTTCAATGTACCACAGCGTTCTTGCCTTCCATGCCCCACACTGTTCCTGCCTTCCATGTCACACAGTTTTCTTGCCTTCCATGTGCCACAGTGTTCCTGCCTTCCATGTCCCATAGTGTTCCTGCTTTCCATTTGCCATAGTGATCCTTCCTGCCTTCCATGTGCCACAGTGTTCCTGCCTTCCATGTAACACAGTGCTCCTGCCTTCAATGTCCCATACCGTTCCTGCCTTCCATGTGCCATAGCGTTTCTGCATTCCATGTCCCATAGTGTTCCTGCCTTCAATGTACCACAGCGTTCTTGCCTTCCATGCCCCACACTGTTCCTGCCTTCCATGTCACACAGTTTTCTTGCCTTCCATGTGCCACAGTGTTCCTGCCTTCCATGTCCCATAGTGTTCCTGCTTTCCATTTGCCATAGTGATCCTTCCTGCCTTCCATGTGCCACAGTGTTCCTGCCTTCCATGTAACACAGTGCTCCTGCCTTCTATGTGCCATAGTGATCCTCCCTGCCTTCCATGTGCCATAATGATCCTTCCTGCCTTCCATGTGCCATAGTGTTTCTGCCTTCCATGTGTCATAGTGATCCTTCCTGCCTTCCATGTGCCATAGTGATCCTTCCTGCTTTCCAGGTGTCATAGTGATCTTCCTGCCTTCCATATGCCATAGTGACCCTTCCTTACTGCCTTCCAGGTGTCACAGTAATTCTTCCTGCTGTCCATATGCCATAGTGATCATTCCTGTCTTCCAGGTGTCATAGTGATCCTTCCTGCCTTCCATATGCCATACTGATCCTTCCTGCCTTCCATATGTCATTGTAATCCTTCCTTCCTGCCTTTCATATGCCATAGTAATTCTTCCTTACTGCCTTCCATGTGTTATAGTGATCCTTCCTTCCTGCCTTCCATGTGTCATAGTGATTCTTCCTGCCTTCCATGTACCATAGTGATCCTTCCTTGTTTCCATGTACCATAGTGACCTCTCATTCCTTTCTTCCATGTACAATGGTGACCTCTCTTTCCTTTCTTCCATGTACCATAGTGATCCTTTCTTCCTGCCTTCCATGTATCATAGTGAACCTTCCTTCCTTTCTTTCATGTACCATAGTGATCCCTCTTTCCTTTCTTCCATATGCCATAGTGATCCTTCCCTTTCTCTCTCCCTAAAGCCCCATACACACGCGCGGATTATCCGAGGACCAGGTCCGTCAGATCATGTCCGTCGTACTTTGTCCGATGTTGGTTTTGCGTACACACGGTCGGACAAAGTTGTCGGAAAATCCGATCATTCTGAACGTGGTGACGTTTGTTGCCTACGACGGGACTACGTAGAGGCTAGTAGCCAATAGCTTTGGTCTTGTAATGTGATCTGAGCATGCGTAGCACTTTGTCCAAAAATCTATCCAGCAGGAGATAGGACTTTGTCCGCCGGACAATCCGACGTACACTGTCCGATGGTGCCTACACACGGTCGGATTTTTCGACAACATTGTCCGATCAGACAGAATCCATGCGAAAATCCGACCGTGTGTATGGGGCTTAAGAGTTAATTCACACTGAAACACAATGCAGGAAAGTTGTGTTCCGTGTGTATTTCCTGCGCTGCATGCAACCATGGTACCCAAGTGACGCACATGGGTGCCCTTAATTGTTAATGGCAGCATGTCTGTGGCCACCAAACAACATGGTACTGCAGTATTGTGCTGTTTGGTGTGGTACAATTTGAAGAAGCAGTGCTTTAGAGGGCGTCCCCATTCACTTGAATAGGTTTTAGTCAGAGTGCAGTAGTGCCCACCAATGCATCACTCCCTACTGCTGCCTCTGTAGCTAAAGGAGGAGCACTTGGCATGGTGGTAAAACCTTATGGTTGAGCCACAGTTTTACCTCCCCTACAACCTCTAGTGTGAATGAACCCTTAAGCCCCATACACGCGGTCGGATTTTCGTATGGATTCTGTCCGATCGGACAATGTTGTCGAAAAATCTGACCGTGTGTATGCACCATCGGACAGTGTACGTCGGATTGTCCGACGGACAAAGTCCTATCTCCTGCTGGATAGATTTTTGGACAACAAGGTCCGATCACACCAAATCCGATCGTGTGTATGGTAGTCCGACGGACAAAGTGCCACGCATGCTCAGATCACATTACAAGACCAAAACTATTGGCTACTAGCCTCTACGTAGTCCCGTCGTAGGCAACAAACGTCACCACGTTCAGAATGATCGGATTTTCCGACAACTTTGTCCGACCGTGTGTACGCAAAACCAACATCGGACAAAGTATGACGGACAGGATCTGACTGACCTGGTCCTCGGATAATCCGCGCGTGTGTATGGGGCTTAAGTGTTATGTTGCATATTTCTGACATTTGTGATATGATTTCTTTCTGATGTACATTTGTTCAAGCAATGCTGCACTGTATACAGAAAGTAGGCACAGCTTCTGTTTAATCATCCCTCTTTAAGCCACTCCCACTGTTAGGGGCAATTTGACCATGACCATCATTTCCTACTATGTGCAGTACTTATTCTTTGGCTCCATCCCGGGTTCCTCATGTCCTTCATAATCCTCTATAATCTTTCTGTCTAATTTCAGTATATACAAAACCAGATGTATTAGAAGTCATTTTCTAAATGATTGTGTTTTGAGGTTTTTTTTTTGATTGAGGTTTATATGAATCCAGAGACTCTGGCTTGTAGCCCAGCAATCAAAGCACATTGTATATGTACAAGGAAGACCAAGTTTAACCACTTCAATACAGGGCACTTAAACACCTTCCTGCCCAGACCAATTTTGAGCTTTTAGCGCTGTCGCACTTTGAATGACAATTGCGCGGACACACTACACTGTACCCAAATGAAATTTTTATAATTTTTTTCCCCACAAATAGAGCTTTCTTTTGATGGTATTTGATCACCTCTGCAGTTTTTATTTTTTGCTAAACAAATAAAAAAATAAAATTTTGAAAATAAATATGTTTTTTTTTTGTTTCAGTTTCAAAATTTTGTAAATAAGTACGTTTTCTCCATCACTGATGGGCACCGATGAGGTGGCACCAATGAAGTGGCACTGAGGTGGCATTGATGGGCACTGATATGCGGCACTGATGGGCAGCACGGATGGGCACTGATAGGTGGCACAAATTGGCACTGATAGCTGGCACGGATTGGCATGGATAGGCGGCACAGATGGGCATGGATAGGCGGCACAGATAGGCCTGGATAGGCACTGATAGGTGGTACGGATGGGCACTGATAGGTGGCACGGATGGGCACTGATAGGTGGCACGGATAGGCACTGATAGGCAGCAATTTTGTGTTATGTTTTGTACTGATGGATGCCAATCAGTGCCAAACAATAATGCATGCCAATCAGTTATGCCCATTGTGGGCACTGATTGGCATCCATTGTGGGCACTTATTGGCATCCATTGTGGGCACTGTGTGTCATCCCTGGTGGTCTAGGGTGGCATACCTTGTGCTGGGCATCCCTGGTGGTCCAGTGTGGGCATCCTCAGTGGGGCTGCGCTGATAATCGATCAGCACAGACCCCCCTGTCAGAGGAGCAGCCGATCGGCTCTCCTCTACTCGCGTCTGACAGACGCGAGTGAGGAAAAGCCAATCACCGGCTCTTCCTATTTACACTGTGATCAGCCGTGATTGGACACGGCTATTTACGTGGTAAAGAGTCTCCGTTGGAGACTCTTTACCAAGATCGTAGTTGCGCGGTGTCAGACTGACACCCCGCAACAACGATTGCCGCGATGCGCGCCTCTGGGGGCGCGCAGCGGCTCAAAATCCTGAGGACGTCCTATGACGTCCGGTCAGGATTTGACAACCACTTTGCCGACGTCCTTTTACAATAGGGCGGGCAGCAAGTGGTTAACCACTGCCAGTAAGCCCCTCCCACTATCATGTTTGTCCACACCCACTTTTTTGCAGGTCACTCTCTTCCTGAAATGTCCCTAATTCTCAAGTTCAAAAGTTGGGAGGTATGCATGGGCCATAATCAGTGCGTAAGAGGATTGCCCCTAGTCCCCTCCAAAAGCCTCTGTCCAGGTTGTGTCTGTCACATTCAATGGGAACAGGTATAGAGTGCAGAACAGAAACAGGAGGGGGACTGGAATAAACACAGAACATTTGAACAGGGAAGGTGGACATGAGCAGAGGCAGTAGATGAGGGCAGAGAGGGGTGCTCCGCAACCAGGCGCCGCAGAGGTGGGGGCGCCGAAGCACCAGAGTGCTGCTCCCCTCCCTCCTCCTCGTCTGTGACCAGAGGCGGAGGTGGAGCGCATGTAGCGGGTGCTGCGGGTCCCCATCCCGCCGGCAACTGACAAGAGCGCATACCGCTCCCGCTGTCCCTGGAATCCGTGCTGTCTGAGTACTGCTGTGGAGCCTAGTACCGGAACACTTTCCGGTACTAGACTCCACTAATCTTTCTGTCCGTTGCGCGTGGAGCAGTCTCCTGTCTGCCCCGCCCCCTCTGCATGTGTCGGCTCTTTTCTTCTGGGTTGGCCGGAGCTCCTGCCAATCATAAAGTGCACTCCCAGAAATGCTGTTCGAGTGTCGCCCTCCTAGTAACCAAAGATGCCATGCCCCTCTGCAACGTGCACGGTGCTTCTGCTCCCAGCGCGCCTGAGTTACAGGGATCTATTGGACAGGTACTGATCTATGGGGACACCTGCTGTGGGGGGGCTCTGATGGGGGACACCTGCTGTGGGGGGACACCTGCTGTGGGGGGGGCTCTGATGGGGGACACCTGCTGTGGGGGGGCGGCTCTGATGGGGGACACCTGCTGTGGGGGGGGGCTCTGATGGGGGAGGGGGGGGGGGACACCTGCTGTGGGGGGGCTCTGATGGGGGACACCTGCTGTGGGGGGCTCTGATGGGGGACACCTGCTGTGGGGGGGCTCTGATGGGGGACACCTGCTGTGGGGGGGCTCTGATGGGGGGACACCTGCTGGGGGGGGCTCTGATTGGGGGACACCTGCTGTGGGGGGGGGGACACCTGCTGTGGGGGGGGGGGCTCTGATGGGGGACACCTGCTGTGGGGGGGCTCTGATGGGGACACCTGCTGTGGGGGGGCTCTGATGGGGGACACCTGCTGTCTGGGGGGCTCTGATGGGGGGGACACCTGCTGTGGGGGGCTCTGATGGGGGACACCTGCTGTGGGGGGGCTCTGATGGGGGACACCTGCTGTGGGGGGGCTCTGAGGGGGGACACCTGCTGATGGGGGACACCTGCTGCTGGGGGGCTCTGATGGGGGACACCTGCTGTGGGGGAGGGGGCTCTGATGGGGGACACCTGCTGTGGGGGGGCTCTGATGGGGGACACCTGCTGTGGGGGGGAGGGGGGGACTCTGATGGGGGACACCTGCTGTGGGGGGCTCTGATGGGGGGACACCTGCTATGAGGGGGGGCATGGATGGGGGACACCTGCTATGGGGGGGCTCTGATGGGGGACACCTGCTGTGGGGGGGGGCTCTGATGGGGGACACCTGCTGTGGGGGGGCTCTAATGGGGGACACCTGCTGTGGGGGGGCTCTGATGGGGGACACCTGCTGTGGGGGGGCTCTGATGGGCACTTTGATATAAGCTGCGTGTGCCGCAGGTCAGGATCTCCCCAGAATGTCCCTCAGTCTCAACTTTAAAAGTTGGGAGGTATGCAGAAGCGAATCAGGGGAGAAGAGACTGTGCCACCGCCATCCCTGTTATCAATAGAAAGAGGGCTCTCTGTGTTTACTGCCCATCCCCCTCCCTCCTCCTGTCAGAGGAGGAGAGCGAAGCAGCCGGAGATCGGAGTGCCCGTGTCTGAGTGGACAGAGAGCAGCTGTGGGCTCTTAGACCCCCCTCCCTCTCCTCCTCGCACTGCTGTACTAGTGAGCGGCGCTTGCCAGGTCAGCTGCCCGCTATGTTTCTTCTCCCTCCTTCATATTGGCCAGGGAAGAAATACAATAAAAAGGGAGCAGAGAAGAGGATTGTGGGACATGTAGTCCCGCAGACTGGCGGTCCCATTGTGACCCGGAAACTGCAATGCACACAGCATGCTCAGCTGAATAAGAGAGGGGGGGGGGAGAGAGAGAGAGAGCGCCAGGAGCCCGGGAAAGCTTTCGGGGAAGTGCACCCAGGACTCCAGGGAGAGGACAGTGCTGAGGGGACGCCATCAGAAAGAGAACCCGCTGCCCTGTGCCACCAGAGGGAAAGCCGCACAGCCTGGCGCCATCCCTGGTGAAGAAAGGAAGGGAGTCATTGCCAGAATACAGATCTGAGCACTACCTAGCGGAGTCACCACGGGCAACCCAGAGTGAGCTGACTCCTGATCAGAAGAACTGATGTTGCTGTATCGCCGGGTCTGGTTGGCCATTATCTCCTTCCATCCTTAGGAACTGCAGTTTCTGGCCATCTCCTGTAGTGTGTCTGCAGTCTCTGATCATCTCCTGTACCATGTCTGCAGTCTCTGACCTTCTCCTGTACTATGTCTGCAGTCTCTGACCCTCTCCTGTACTATGTCTGCAGTCTCTGACCATCTCCTGTACTATGTCTGCAGTCTCTGACCTTCTCCTGTAGTATGTCTGCAGTCTCTGACATCTCCTGTACTATGTCTGCAGTCTCTGACCATCTCTGTACTATGTCTGCAGTCTCTGACCTTCTCCTGTAGTATGTCTGCAGTCTCTGACCATCTCCTGTACTATGTCTGCAGTCTCTGACCTTCTCCTCTACTATGTCTGCAGTCTCTGATCTTCTCTTGTAGTATGTCTGCAGTCTCTGACCTTCTCCTGTATTATGTCTGCAGTCTCTGATCATCTCCTGTACAATGTCTGCAGTCTCTGACCATCTCCTGTACTATGTCTGCAGTCTCTGACCATCTCCTGTACTATGTCTGCAGTCTCTGACCATCTCCTGTACTATGTCTGCAGTCTCTGACCATCTCTTGTAGTATGTCTGCAGTCTCTGACCATCTCTTGTAGTATGTCTGCAGTCTCTGATCTTCTCCTGTACTATGTCTGCAGTCTCTGATCATCTCCTGTACAATGTCTGCAGTCTCTGATCATCTCCTGTACTATGTCTGCAGTCTCTGACCATCTCCTGTACTATGTCTGCAGTCTCTGACCATCTCCTGTAGTATGTCTGCAGTCTCTGACCATCTCTTGTAGTATGTCTGCAGTCTCTGACCATCTTTTTAGTATGTCTGCAGTCTCTGACTATCTCTTGTAGTATGTCTGCAGTCTCTGACCATCTCTTGTAGTATGTCTGGGGGCTCTTTCTAACAGACTCTCTAACAGAAGCCCTCTCTGTGTGCATTAGAGAGACCCCCCTCCAGGTCCCATTAGTGTACTCATTTTCTTTATTGTTAAAAGATCATGGGAGGATCCCAGGGTAATGAAGACTTCTTAGGGGAGCATCTCTGTGTTTGAGTTGTAGCCATAGAAACATTTGTAAAAGGGGGGGGGGGGGGTTAGTAAGATGACCACGCCCATGTGGCCGCACCCAGGCGTCTGTGATCCTAGGATCGGCCCTGATCAGGACAGAGTAGAAACAGGAACAGACACAGAAAATAAGAACAGAGAAGGTAGATAGGAACAGATGCGGGAGACCAGAATAGAGAGTTGCAAAGAGGAGAAGAGAGGAAGGACAGGAACAGACATTGGAGAGCAGAAAAAAAAGAAAGGAGGCGGACAGGGACAGACAGACACACATCTCTTATTTTAATGTTACATGGAAGCTAAATTATTTTACTCACTCTTATTTTCAAAACAAATGCCAAAAACCTGCAGAATGTTGGGACTTTCGCATTCCTTCATGATGTCGCTCTCTTTCAAGAATGCTTTCATAACAACCCTGGATAAGGTAAGAAATCACAGATAATATAATGTTTTATCCAAGCATCAAAGAATGTCATTCCATAATTAGATGTGCTCCATGGGGCAGGACAATAATGATGATGGGCAGACTGGGTTTGCCCATAACAATCATTTAGAACCTACTGCCATCAGATTGGTTAGACGATTTGTGATTGTCTGCCTCATCGCTGCCCTTTGCCCTTCCTGGGTGACTTACTCATTGTCGGTCTCCAGTTCCCCCAGCATGACTTTGATCAATACAGAATTCTTGTAGTACATTCCCCTGTACATTTCATAGCGGTCGGTTTTTTTCTTCAAAACTAAATCCTTCAGTTCTGATGCTGGAATCACTTTGGATTTCCATGGTTGGCCATTCTGGTCCTTTACTGAAAAAAAGAACACAGATGAGAAGATCATGGAGGACTGTTCCTGGAAGTCTGGCCTCCTCTGACCTTTTATTGGACTTTTCTTCTCTGTTCCTAGACACCTGTCAGACAAATTCATCTAATATACTCATCTACTGGCTGTACTAAGGGATAACTCCAGCCAAAAAACTGCAGACAAAACGTTGCTTGCTGCCCCAGTGATGGGAAATTTCCCCAGTGCGGACACAGACAGCAATAAAAAACGACAAAATAATGTATCTTTACTGGGAAAAGGAGTGGAGGAGAGAGAGAGACAGAAAATGAGGACCGGTGTCTTGCCGAGTTGGTTCCCCTGGCGGATTGGTTCCTCTCTGTACTGCGCAGGCGCAGTACAAACGACTAGGCATCTTCCGGAAATTGCCGAACCTAAACAGATGCCAGTGAAGTGTACACCGCACAGCTGATTTTGTTTGTTTAAAAAAATACACTCCTAATTGAAAGGAAAAACCCCAGATAGCACTCTAAAAACACAGGTTTTCTATTACTATCCTCTATATCCACAGCTAAACGATTTATTTTTATTTTTCCTTTGCCCCTTGCTTAGAGTTATAATAGACCCGCCCCTTAGTTAGACTCCCCCGGCATCGTCTCGTACACCGACTGCGCGTGCGCGGTGTACACTTCCCTCGCATCTGTTTAGGTTCGTCAATTTTCGGAAATTTCGCTGCGTATGTGCAGTACAGATCTGTACCAATCCGCAAAGGGAAACCATCTCGGCAGAACACCGGGACCAAAAACCATGATAGAGACAACAAGCAAGGACTGAGTCATGAAACCAGGACAAAGACCGAAAACCAGTATAGAGGACAAAAACAAGAAACTATGAGAGACAGGAAACCAGGACAGAGACAGGATAAAAAGACAGAGATACAAAACCAGGACAGAGACAGGATAAAAAGACAGAGATACAAAACCAGGACAGAGACAGGATAAAAAGACAGATACAAAACCAGGGCAGGTAAGGAACTCAGGACAGAGACAGGAAACCAGAGCAGAGACAGGACACAAAACCAGGGCAGGTAAGCAAATCAGGAAAGTGACAGGAAAGCAGGAATAAGACAGTGAATCCTGACAGAGACAGGGAAGCAGGAATAAGACAGTAAATCCTGACAGAGACAGGAAAGCAGGATTAATACAGTAAACCAGGACAGACACAGCATACAAAGACAAAGATAATAAACCAGGCATGGGCGTCCGCAGAACTTTTTTCAGGGGGGGGGGGGGGCATAATTTTAGGGTCACCCATGCATCGCCCCTTTTCGACAATGTCATTATCACATTATTATGGTCAGAGTCTGCAGACGTATTACAATCCCTAGGATAAGTAATGGGTAATGGTCAACAGGCTCTCTTACCAGACCCAGCGAAACTACAGCAGTGATCACTCCGGCTGGACGATCGTTCACTCTGGGTTCCCCGGGGGCGACACTGGTCAGTAGTGTAGCATGTCTGTACCCTGGTAGTGGCTCAGTCTTTCTCTCTCTGGTGGTGCTGGCCAGTGTGGCTCTCTCTCTGGTGGTGCTGGACAGCATGACTCTCTTTTGTGGCCCTGGCAGGCTCTCTCTCTGGCTTCCGCCCAGCACACTCCTCGTCCTGTAGCACTCTCTCCCTCAGCTTCTTTCCAGGCTACAGTCTCTCAATCTCTCTCTTGATCGAGCTGTAGCCTCCTCCCTGTGGAAAATGGAGCCGCCAATCGTTTGGGACTACCTGTCCCATGAAGCTTGCCTCTCCCAGTCACCTTTGATTGGCCCACAGTTATGGCCAATAGGGAAGGAACGGAGCAGGGCAGGAAGCTGGGTGGGGAACCTGGTGAGAGCTGCCGTCTCTTCTCCCTGACAGAAGAATGGGTGGGGCGAGGGGGGAAACCTCTGATAGCCCGCAGCTCGCCATTCTTCCGTCACAGCACCGCCAAGTTCTCTGCTGGACTGAGCAGGGAAAAGAGCCCAAAGTCACACTACACTTGACAGCACCTTAATGGTGTCACCCCACTGGTGGGTGGCACTCGGGTTCGGCACCTCGATAGAGACACAACTGTGCTGAATTTAAGATCCGATCCCTGATTCCAGGGGGGGGGGGGGCACTTGACCCCCCTTGCCCCTACCTGCGGATGCCCATGAAACCAGGAGAGGTAAGTAAATCGGGGGCAGAGACAGGAAACCAAAACAAGAAATAGGAAACCAGGACAGAGAAAGGATACAACGACTGAGATAGAAAACAAGGACAGGTAAGGAAATCAGAACAGAGACAGAAAACCAGGACAGAGACAGAAAACTAGTACAGAAATAGGAAACTAGGACTGAGAAAGGAAATCATGACAAAGACATGAAAACAAGGACAGAGAAAGAAAACCAGGGCAGGTAAGGAAATCAGGACAGGGAATCATAACAGAAACTAGTAGCAAAACAGGAAGCCAGGAATAAGACAGGAAACCAGGACAGAGACAGGAAGTGAGAATAGAGACAGGAAACCAGGACAGAGACATGAAAACAGGACAAAGACAGGAAACTGGAACAAAGACTAGAAACCGGAAAAATGACAGGTAACCAGGATAGAGACAGGAAATCAGGACAGAGACAACACATGACAGTGTTCTGGTTATTGGTTGCTTAGGAACTGAGTGTTGCATTGTATGGGGGGTGTCATATGATCCTTAATACATGGAAGTACTAGGCCTTTCTCTGACCTCAGGCTGCAGTTTGAGGCAGTGGTTGAGTGAATGAAAGGTGAGCGAATCCTTCTAAAGGTCCCTACAGTAAAGTGACCCACAATCGGCAAAGTGCAGTTTCAGTTTAAAGCGAATGTTGTCAGAGACATACTGAGCCATTGGAAGATATGACCTCATTGGTATCAGCACTGTTTCCTTCTGTGAATTTTCAGTACAGCCCAGGAGGACCCTATGACCAAAACTAGAGCTGATATGGCCCTTGATGCCACCCATCTAACTTTGTGTTCAGTACGGATGCAAGGGGAGCCAGAAGGGCCTTTCCTTCAATTAAGAACTTAATAACTCAAGTGTTAATGACTCCATTTATTAATAGACCCTGTAAGAGTCTAATTACACCTTTACAATGCACATACGTAACACACATAGAGGAACCCTTTAAATAGCTTTCCAGTCTCAGTGAACCCCTGCCAAAAATGACTAAATCTACAACTCATAATACATTAGTATGATGGTCAGTGGGAAGTATTACACCCTTACATAAACCCCAGAAGAGAAGGTTTGGGGCCACCCTGTGCAAAACCATTACACAGAGCAGGTAAATCCACTATATGTCCCATTATCCTCCTCTAGTCTCTCCTGATTGGCCCCTCCACTGATTCCAGGAGAGGGCGGGAAAGCGAATGGCGAGCCGGGGATTACACAGAGCCCACAGCTCTCTCCCCTGTCTCCTGTCTCAGCACGATTACTCCGATCCCCAATGTGGTGGTTTTTAATCACATGTTAATTACAAAGACTCTGTGGCTGATTAAGGTGGTAATTAAACTCACTTGGACTCTTATCTGCATAAAATTAGCCTCAGAACCTGTGTACTGTAATTCATATGTGTTTGGGTTTAAAGGGATGAGGTGGCAACCCTAGGGGAAGGTAGGCGAGGAGAGTGGTGCAGAGCCGGCAGAGCACCCAGCTACACTGAGATGCCTGAACTTCCGTGTACGTACAGGAATGACATCACTGTAGCTCAGCCAATTAAAGCAGTCAGGGATTGATACCCAGAAGCAGACCCGCCAAAGATGTTGACAGCCTGCAGGGAGCTCCGGGACATTGCAGCGCTGAGGAGAAGGAGGTAAGTATAGTTACACTTTAACCAGGTCGCTATGGAACCCTAGGGTTCCTCCTGAGATTGCTAGGGGTTTCTTGAGCAGTGGAGCAGTGGAGTGTTTTCCCACCTACACTGACCACCAAGGAAGGGGGGCAATTTTCAACTAACCATGAATTCTACACTGACCATTAATGTCAGAGGAACCACAATAATTACTGTTTTTCTTTTCTGCAGTTATTAAGCATTACAAGAAAATTACTGAAAATAAGTTTGTAAAGGGATAGGAAAATGATCTGCCCTGGGTGACAAATACACTAGGTATACCACATTCTTTAATTCCAAATGTTCTTCAACTGTTGTACTATAGTTACATAGTTGGTCTGGTTGAAGTCCATCCAGTTCAACCAATAGAGGGGAAAAAAATATATACAATCATAAATATACACAATCCTATACCCACAGTTGATCATGTGGAGGCTGGTAAAGTTTTAGGAAAGGGGGGGGGGCAGACCCCGCTCTTCCTTTTTGACTCCTCCCACTTCTCATAAGCCACACCCCTTGTATAAGCCACCCACTCCGTCCCCTGTATTCCACTTGCTTCCACCCATATAGTGTCAGGAGTATACAGCTGAGCCTCACAGATCAGGGTATATAGGTCAGCATTACAGATACGGTATATAGATCAGCATTACAGATAGGGTATATAGATCAGCAGCATCACATAAATGGTATATAGATCAGCAGCATCACATAAAGGGTATATAGATCAGCAGCATCACATAAAGGGTATATAGGTCAGCAGCTTCACATAAAGGGTATATAGATCAGCAGCTTCACATAAAGGGTCAGGTCTTACTGTCCTGCCTCCTGATTGGCGGGGAGGCACTGTGGTGCGAAAATAGCGAAAATTCATTCGCTATGGTCACACAATTGATCAGGGCGCATTCTCTGCGTCCCGAGTCCACCCTTTTTTGAAGCCTATTAGAGCCTCTGGCTCTAGTCAGGTGATTTAAAAAAAAAACACCCCCGACCACCCCTGCCATAAGAGTCCATGTGTGCGGCGTCCTGAAAGGGGACGGGCGCATGGATAGGGAGGTGACGGCAGGGATGGGGGGGGGGCGGCACCCGTGCGCCAGCAATGCACGGGCCGCCACTGTTCCTGACCCTCCAAGGGGCAATCGGATACTCCCTGGATAAACTTTACCTATAAATACTGTATATAGAGCTGCAGATTTTATTCTTTTTAGCAGGGGTTCCCTGAAACCCTAACATTTTTCCATTCCAAATTGTGAGAAAGGCTGGTCTAACGTGATTGGCCCTTACCTTCTGTACACTTAATATTGTTCTTTCACTCCTGTGAGCCTCCTTAGATATCAGAATCCCATTATAGCTGGCTCAGATGTCCCAATGGGTATGGGATCAACGCTGGATGATATTATAATGATTTCTGATACTTACGCATCTCTATTATCTTCTGAACACCGTGATCTACCTGGTCCACCTTATCACCAACAGATCTCATCTCACCTGTATAAAAACAGAACATCATTCTCACATAAGACTTTAGATATAGCGTAGGTGTGAGCTAAACTGTCTTGTCAAATTTTTTGAATCATAAATGTACTTATAGACGTAATTCAGTGGAGTCAATGGGGAAGGCAAGGACTTTTGTGTGTCAGCTTCTGAAGTTGTTGGGTACTAACCCTGGTAACTCCTAGACAACGAACAACGAGCTACAAGGAGGAGGTAATTGGTAAGCCTAGAAAAATTCAGGCGCTCCTTTGGGGGTAAGTGCTACACAATGAATGACGATCCACACGAAAAAAACAAAAACAAAAAAACCTGCCACCCACAGAACACAACGTGTCCTGTCCAGAGACACTCGCCAAATGACAGGTAAACATGGGGGCGGGGTCACCCGATGACTGTAGGGAATACTGCTAATAGCAGATGAGTCATGGTTGTTAGGGATGCAGTGGCCACCCACTCCTTAACAACCAGCTAGCCACAATTAATTTGATATGTACAGTATTGAACAAATTTTCAAACCACAGTATTAATTTTTTTTCGTTAGAACCTTTTTCAGATCCCATTCGTTTCTACGTCCATTCAGAAATTCGAATACATCAGAAAATAAAATTTTGTTCCGAAAAACAAATCGAAACAAAACAAATTGCACATGTCTAGTGTTTAAACACAGCATCCATTTATAGTAATATCATGTTAAGTGGGAACATTGGTGAGTCATCATCTTCTAATCGATGGACTGAGTTTGCATTAGACCCCTTTCACACTGGGGCGTTTTTCAGGCGTTTTTCAGGCGCTTTAGTGTTAAAAAAAGCGCCTGTAAAGCGCTTGAAAGAAGCCTCATCTGCAATCCCAATGTGAAAGCCCAAGTGCTTTAGGCTACTTTCACACTGGAGCGGTGGGGGCGCTGGCGGTAAAGCGGCGCTATATTTAGCGCCGCTTTACCGGCGTTTTAGCGGCACATTGCGGCCGCTCGCGGGGTGCTTTTACCCCCCGCGAGCGTCCGAAAAAGGGTCAATACCGCCCGCAAACCGCCGCTGCAGCGGCGTTTTGCGGGCGGGTTCGGCGCGCTCCCCCATTGTTTTCAATGGGACAGGGCGCTATAGGAGCGGTAAATATACCGCTCCTATAGCGAGCCAAAGATGCGGCTTGCAGGACATTTTTGAGCGTCCTGCAAGCGCAACGCTTCAGTGTGAAAGCCCTCGGGCTTTCACACTGAAGAAACAGCAACAGCTGTTTCGGGTCGGTTTGCAGGCGCTATTCTTAGCGCAATAACGCCTGCAAACCGCCCCAGTGTGAAAGGGGCCTTAGGCTACTTTCACACTGGAGCAGTGGGGGCGCTGGCGGTAAAGCTAAATATAGCGCCGCTTTACAGGTGTTTTAGCAGTTCATTTTCGGCCGCTATCGGGGTGGTTTTACCCCCGCGAGCGGCCGAAAAAGGGTCAATACCGCCCGCAAACCGCCGCTGCAGCAGCGTTTTGCGGGCGGGTTCGGAGTGCTGCCCCATTGTTTTCAATGGGAACGGGCGCTATAGGAGCGGTAAATATACCGCTCCTCTAGCGAGCCAAAGATGCGGCTTGCAGGACATTTTCCAGCGTCCTGCAAGCGCACCGCTTCAGTGTGAAAGCCCTCTGGCTTTCACACTGAAGACACAGCAACAGCTGTTTCGGGTCGGTTTGCAGGCGCTATTTTTAGCGCAATAACGCCTGCAAACCGCCCCAGTGTGAAAGTAGCCTTAAGAGCCCTTTTACACTGCCAGCACCCAAAAAAACGCTCGTAAAGCGCCGCTTAAACTAGCAGCGCTTTACTGAAAAAAGACACAAGTCCATCTATTTCAACCAATAAAAGAGAAAAAAAAAATCATACAATCCCAAATAAACAAAATCCCATACCCACAGTTAATCCAGAGGGAAGCAAAAAAAAAAAAAAACCAGCAAAGCATATTCCAATTTGCTACAGCAGGGGAAAAAAATCCTTCCGGATCCTCCGAGAGATCAGATTTTCCCTGGATCAACTTTACCTATAAATCTTAGTACCCAGGTATATTATGTACATTTAGGAAATAATCCAGGCCTTTTTTAAAGCAATCTACTGAGTTAGCCAGAACCACCTCTGGAGGGAGTCTATTCCACATTTTCACAGCTCTAATGCCCCGTACACACGGTCGGAAATTCCGACGGAAAATGTCCTATTGGACCATGTTTTCGGAAAATCCGACCGTGTGTGGGCTCCATCAGACTTTTTCCATCGGAAATTCCTGCAGGCGATCCTGCTCTCAAATTTTCCGACAACAAAGTCCTATCAGACTTGTTCCGATCGTGTGTAGAGAATTCCGACGGACAAAGTGTCACGCATGCTCAGATCAAATTACGAGACCAAAGCTATTGGCTAATAGCCTCTACGTAGTTACGTCGTACGCAACGAACATCACCACGTTCAGAATGATCGGATTTTCCAACAACTTTATCCGACTGTGTGTATGCAACACCAGTGTCGGACAAAATCTGTCGGAAAAAATCCGATGGATTTTGTGGTCGGAATTTTCGACCGTGTGCACGGGGCATAACTGTGAAGAAACCTTTCCGTATTTGGAGATTCATTTTATTTTATTCTAGATGTAAAGAGTGTCCCCTTGTCCTCTGTGATGACCTTAAAGTGAATAACTCAACACCAAGTTCACTAAAAATTCATTGTAAATTAGAGTTTTTTTTTTGTTTTTTTTTAACTATTCACTGAAATTTCAAGCTCATTTCTACTGCAGAGCCCCACTAAGCATTATTTGCATCTGATATGGTTGAACAGCATAACTACAATGTCATTTTTACTGCTGGTAATGCTTTTATTAGTCAGTCATTCCCATCCTCCAATTGTCACTTACAGAGTTGTGACATCGTACTTACTCTTCAAATCGTGAATAGCTGCTTTGATATCCTCCCATACGGATTCTTTGAACTTCTGGAGAAACATTTCTCTCTCTTCCACCTTCAGAAGGATTTGTAAGGCTTCCGCGGTCTCACTTAGTTGATCGTTGATATGACGAAACTTTCTGTAGCTGCTGAGAGCCAGGAAATACTTTTTCCACCAAAGTCTTGTAGTATAGGTCTCCATCCATTCTTTGGCTCTCTTAAGGTTGGTTTCGAATGCCGTCAACGTCTTTTCCATGTCTCTTGTTTTCTTCGGATCAGCCTCAAGCTTTTTTAAAGGATTCATAAGCAGCTCGATTCTCTCTTTTAGACGTTCACTTAGCTTCTTGTTGGTTTTGGCTTGTTCGTGTAGTTTGTAGATGTAGTTAGCAGCAGCAAAGATGTTTTTCAACACTGACATGGCCGAGCCAAGTCCTGCCATTTCCTAATAGACACACACAGAAAACATATCAGGGAGAGGTGTGGTTTATTTCCCGTGTTTTCCAAACTAAATTACACAAAATGAGTCACACTGGAGCCATTTCAATATTTTGAGTCAGTAACAGCTAATGAGGAGTTCAGATCTACCTGACATTTTTGTGACCTTCATATTTGCTCTAGTTCAGGAAAGTAATGAGACTGCGGGACAAATAGCATTCTTGGAAGGAGGTCTGTCTGCAACGTAGCCCAATTATTTCTCTCATAATAGGCCCAACACAAATAAGTCACCAGAAAAATAAAAGTTAAAGTGGATGTAAACTGTATATCAATTACCAGACCCTTTTTTTTCTGAATGGGACACAGAGCGTTTGTTACCGATCGCTCTGTGACCTGTGACAACTGAGCAGAGTAACCTGTGTGTTCCTCTGCTCAGTGTATGAATGGAGAGGAGCCGCTGTCTTCCCTCCATTCATCTTCAGTGCAGAGAAAGGGACTGAGGAATCTGTGTCCTCTGTCCCTTTCTCTGTGTCAAATGGTAGATGTCAGGGGTCTCTGTTTAGACCCCTGACATGTCACCAAAGCCCCCAACATGGCTGAAATAAAAAATATATAAAATTGTAAAAAAAAAAAAAAAGATAAAAAAATTAAATTGAAAATAAAAAACGACTGACACCACAACCGACCCCCCCCCCCCCCATACCGACACGGTCCAAAGCCCCAAGACCACTGACACCGACCACTGCCCCACTGACACCGTCCACTGACACCGACCACTGACACCGACCACTACCCAACTGACACCGACCACTACCCAACTGACACCGACCACTTACACCACTGACACCGACCACTACCCCACTGACACCGACCACTTACACCACTGACACTGACCACTACCCCACTGACACCGACCACTACCCCACTAACACCGTCCACTGACACCGTCCACTAACATCGACCACTGACACCGACCACTACCCAACTGACACCGACCACTTACACCACTGACACCGACCACTACCCCACTGACACCGACCACTTACACCACTGACACTGACCACTACCCCACTGACACCGACCACTACCCCACTAACACTGTCCACTGACACCGTCCACTAACATCGACCACTGACACCGTCCACTGACACCAACCACTACCCCACTGACACCGACCACTGACACCAACCACTACCCTACTGACACCGTCCACTACCCCACTGACACGACCACTACCCCACTGACACCGTCCACTGACACCACTGACACCGTCCACTGACACCAACCACTACCCCACTGACACCGACCACTGACACCAACTACTACCCCACTGACACCGTCCACTGACACCAACTACTACCCCACTGACACCCACCACTGACACCGACCACTGACACCCACACTGACACCCACCACTGACACGAACCACTATCCCACTGACACTGACCACTGACACCGACCGCTGACACCAACCACTACCCCACTGTCACTGTCCACTGACACCAACCACTACCCCACTGACACTGTCCACTGACACCAACCACTACCCCACTGACACTGTCCACTGCCCCACTGACACCGACCACTGACACCGACCACTGACACTGACCACTGACACCGTCCATTGACACCAACCATCACCCCACTGACACCGTCCACTACCCCACTGACACCGTCCACTACCCCACTGACACCGTCCACTGACACAAACTACTACCCCACTGACATCCACCACTGATACCGACCACTGACACCCACCACTGACACCAACCACGATCCCACTGACACCGACCACTGACACCGACCGCGGACACCAACCACTACCCCACTGACACTGTCCACTGACACCAACCACTACCCCACTGACACCGTCCACTGACACCAACCACAGCCCCACTGACACCGTCCACTGCCCCACTGACACCGACCACCCCCTTTCCCAAAAGCACTGTGAAAAAATATATTTAAAAAATAAAACCCCACCCTCCCATCATTGTTAGAATAGTATAAAAATAAATTGTAAAAATAATAATAAAAAATAATTTAATTGAAAAAATGTATAAAAATAAAAAAAATCCACTGTTCCCAAAAAACCTTTAGAAAAAAAAAATTAAATTGTAAAATAAAAAAATAATCTGACACTGTCCACTATCCTGACACCATCCTGCATGTACTACACACCACTGTACACTCTGCATTCCTGTAGTTCAGATCACATGCAATGTCTGTGTGACAAACTGTATGGCTGAAATCACATCACATTCGGACCAAACTCGCACAGGACCCTTTTTTTGGTCCGCACCAGAATCCGATTCATGTCCTAACTGTCAGTTCGCAGTGCCATATGCGAGCTGAAATGGGGGTGTCATTAACATTGTATGACACTCCCCAGCAGTTCGCATATGGCAGCGTGAACTGCTGTGCGAGTCGGATGCGATATGGGAACCCGCAGTGGATTCGCAGGGTTCCCGCGAGCCAGGAAGTGTGGGAGACGGAGTTTGGGGGTGGAGCGAAGCTGCTCTACTGTAGTGCTATTTTCCTTTCTTCCCTACATTGTGTGGGGGGGGGGGGCTTGGGGAGAAGGCAAAGTTGAGGCAGGTGCTGCATCGCTGTGCCCAGTGTGTCGGCAAGACACAGGAATCAAGACACTGAGGTGGGAAAGAGGTGAAAAAGAGGAAGGTGAGAGTGGGTGAGAGGGGGAGGTGAGAGAGAGGAGTAGGTGGGGAGGAGGGTGAGAGAGAAGGGCAGAGAGAGGGGGTGAGAGAGAGTGAGGGGGTGGGATGTGTGTGTGTGAGAGAGAGAGAGTGGGGTGAGAGAGAGTGAGGGGGTGGGATGTGTGTGTGTGTGTGAGAGAGAGGGGGGTGAGAGAGAAGGGGAGAGAGAGAGGGGGTGAGAGAGAGTGAGGGGGTGGGATGTGTGTGTGTGTGAGAGAGAGAGGGGGTGAGAGAGAAGGGGAGAGAGAGGGGGTGAGAGAGAGTGAGGGGATGGGGTGTGTGTGAGAGAGAGGGGGTGAGAGAGGAGGGTGAGATAGAGGAGGGTGAGAGGGGGGCTGAGAGAGAAGAGATGTGAGAGGGGAGGGTGGCTGACAGAGAGGGGGGTGGCTTACAGAGGGTAAGGGCTGACGGGGGGGGGGCTGACAGAGAGGAGGTGGCTGACAGAGGGCGGGTGGCTGACAGGGGCGGGTAGCTGACAGAGTGGAGGTGGCTGACAGAAAGGGAGGTGGCTAACAGAGGGGGTGTGGCTGACAGAGTTTAGGGGCTGGCAGACAGGGGTGAGGGAGCAGATGAGAGAGTAACCTCAGTCAGGCAGAGAGGCGGGAGGGGCTCCAGGAGAAAGGGAGGTGGCTAACAGAGGGGGTGTGGCTGACAGAGTTTAGGGGCTGGCAGACAGGGGTGAGGGAGCAGATGAGAGAGTAACCTCAGTCAGGCAGAGAGGCGGGACTCCAGGAGCAAGCAGGGGCAATCACACACAGGCCAATCACAAACCCTTATGTCTGCCGTCTGCACATGACCCATTTGGCCAATCACAGGGCGCCCGCTGCTCATCGCTAAGCTGGGCTCGGAGCACACCAGGCCAGGTGATGCTCCCTTGTAGATGTTGCGGCCGGTGCCACTGCCATCTTGTCGATTCCCTCGACCCCCTTGCAGACGCCCATGCCTGCCACCTTGTTGCGGCCGGTGCCACTGTCACTTTGCCGATTCCCTCGCCCCCCTTGCAGTGCACAGTATATTTTCCTTTAATAAATCAGCCCCATTGTGTTAGGTCAAAAGATGAGGTTATGGTAAGTTAAAAAGTTAGGATGTAGCTGGGCTGTTAACATTAGTGGGGATGTTAAAATCACCAAGAATCAGGGCCGGACTGGGAATGAAAACCAGCCCTGGAAAAAATTTCATACCAGTGCACTATATATAGATAAGACAGATACATGGTACAGTGGCATGCGTTTGAGGGCACAGTGGCTGCGTTTGATGGGCACAGTGGTGGCAATTTATGGGCACAGTGGCTACGTTTGATGGCACAGTGGCTGTGTTTGATGGGCACAGTGGTGGCAATTTATGGGTACAGTGGCTGCGTTTGATGGCACAGTGGCTGCGTTTGATGGGCAAAATGGCTGCGTTTGATGGGCACAGTGGCTGTGTTTGACGGCACAGTGGCAGCGTTTAATGGGCACAGTGGTGGCAATTTATGGGCACAGTGGCATGCGTTTGAGGGCACAGTGGCTGCGTTTGATGGGCACAGTGGTGGCAATTTATGGGCACAGTGGTGGCAATTTATGGGTACAGTGGCTGTGTTTGATGGCACAGTGGCTGTGTTTGACGGCACAGTGGCAGCGTTTAATTGGCACAGTGGTGGCAATTTATGGGGACAGTGGCATGCGTTTGAGGGCACAGTGGCTGCGTTTGATGGGCACAGTGGTGCCAATTTATGGGCACAGTGGCTATGTTCGATGGCACAGTGTCTGTGTTTGATGGGCACAGTGGTAGCAATTTATGGGTACAGTGACTGCGTTTGATGGCACAGTGGCTGCGTTTGATGGGCACAATGGCTGCGTTTGATGGGCACAATGGCTGCGTTTGGGCACAGTGGCAGCGTTTAATGGGCACAGTGGCAGCGTTTAATGGGCAAAGTGGTGGCAATTTATGAGCACAGTGGCATGCGTTTGAGGGCACAGTGGCTGCGTTTGAGGGCACAGTGGCTGCGTTTGAGGGCACAGTGGCATGCGTATGAGGGCACAGTGGCATGCGTTTGAGGGCACAGTGGCATGCGTTTGAGGGCACAGTGGCTGCGTTTGAGGGCACAGTGGCTGCGTTTGAGGGCACAGTGGCTGCGTTTGATGGGCACAGTGGCTGCGTTTGGGCACAGTGGCAGCGTTTAATGGGCACAGTGGCAGCGTTTAATGGGCACAGTGGTGGCACAGTGGTGGCAATTTATGGGCACAGTGGCATGCTGTACAATAATGAGTGTCTGCAGACAACAGTGAAGTATGATGGAGGTTCCTTTTAAGTTTGGGGCTGCATTTCCGCAAATGGAGTTGGAGATTTGATCAGGATCAATGGCGTCCTCAATGCTGAGAAATAAAGGCAGATATTTATCCATCATGCCATACCATCAGAGAGGCGTGTGGTTGGCCCCAAATTTATTCTGCAGCAGGACAACGACCCCTAACAGACAGCCATTGTCATTTAGAACTATATTCAGTGTAAAGAAGAACAAGGAGTCCTGGAGGTGATGGTTTGGCCCTCACAGAGCCCTGATCTCAATGACAACATAGGAAAAATTCCCAGCTAAATTCCCATACCTGCCCTCAATCTACCCATTATTATTCATGTGCTCCAACTATGGAGGCCTTGTTGTGGCTTTTGCAGCTTCCACATGTATTTGCAAATGTGTGAAGTCTTAACACCTGTTTTTAATGTGAATTGTTAGACAGGACAATTCAGTTTGTTGCAGGCTGGCTGGTAAGTTGAGACTGGGAATTTTTCTTTGTTGTTGTTTGACATGGGTTGCCCTTCCATGTGTTCCTTACTGTTAAGGCCAGTTATAGGTTGGAACAGTTGCCTTTGTGTTTTTACCCTGATCTCAACATCATGGAGTCTGTCTGGGATGAAATGAAGAGACAGAAGGACTTGAGGCAGCCGACATCCACAGAAGATCTGTGCTTAGTTCTCCAAGATGTTTGGAACAACCTACCTGCCGAGTTCCTTCAAGTTTACCTAGAAGAATTGATGCTGTTTTGAAGGCAAAGGGTGGTCAAATCCAGGGCCGTCTTAATAGCATCATGGGGCCCTGGGCAAAGTAATGCACTGGGGCTCTTACCAGACTGCCCCAATTTACGCACCTTCTCTCAAGAATTAAAGTACAAATAGTTGATAGAATTTAACATATATTTATGAGTACTTTCAATAAAATAGATTTTAAACAATAAAAAATGCAGTAAATCAAACACTATTCAACACAAAGGGCACAGTAGGGGGAGGCAAACTTCCAGGCATTTACTTCTGCATCACTGATCATGCTGCGCTTAATAAACTGAAAACATATATCTGATGACAGGTCCACAGTTCCCTGCAGGCAGATCACAGCCCGGTGGGGGTATGCAGTACCCTCTCCTGCGGGTCGGAGTGACAGGTCATATTGGAGGAATATAGGGACTGTGGGGACAGGCTGCTTATTTCCAACACTCAGACACAATGCTGAATGGTCAGTCAATGTTTACTTTGTACTTTGTACCAGGGGTGTTGCTAGGTCTAGAAAAGATTTGGGGCTAGAGCCCATAGCAACAAAGTAAAGAAAGTCATATGCTTGGGTGGGCATACACATGTATAGAATATACGTGTGTATGTGTATGTATATATATATGTATATATATATATATGTATTTATATAAAAATAAAATATCGTTACATATCTGAGTGTGGATTCCTTCTTACATCAGGGTCCCTAGAGAGCCCCCCTACTTACATCAGAGTCCCCAGAGCCGCCCTTACATCAGGGTCCCCAGAGAGCCCCAGGGCTCAGGAGTTGGCTACATAAAGAATGCAGGGCTCAGCTGTGTCCATCTATGCAACCTCACCAGTGCCAGCAAAGCAGTCTCACCAGTGCCTAGCAATGCAGCCTCACCAGTGCCTAGCAATGCAGTCCCCACTGTAGTGTCTACTGTCCCCTGCACCCCACCCCACTGCACCGCCCCCATCCAGCCCTGTGATAATGTCCGCGGGCCGGGTGCCCGCATTCAGCGGTGGTGGGCCAGGTGCTGACCCCTGCCCTAGAGACTCGGGGCTATGGACCTCAGATTCGGGGCTATAGCCTCAATAGCCACCCCCTAATGACGCCTCTGCTTTGTACTATGCCTCTGCTTTGTACTATGCCTCTGCTTTGTACTATGCCACATCCCAGACAAGAATGAAGTGTCCTATAATCCCTGATATGTCTGGCCATGCCAGAGGCCATTGTATGGCATCAGTGGTGGAACTATAGGGGTCGCTGCAGTCGCACTTGCGACTGGGCCCTGCCATTCTGCCGCTGTGGGGGGGGGGGGTCCCCAAGACCCGGCATCTCCCCCTGCACCTCTGGCTGTCCATTTAGAATGCAGGTGGGAGGCGAAGATCGGCAGCTCTGTTGCCCGTGGGAGGCGGGATCCCCCTGGGGCTTGTAGTTCTCTTCCTGAGTCTACACAGTGGAGAGGGGAGGGGCCTCTGACCTGAGCATCTAGCAGTTTCACTCTTCAGTGTACAAGTGAGTCGGCTCTGTACACTGTTACTGATACATGCCCGGGTCAGAGGCTCCTCCCCTCTTCACTGTAAACACTGGGGAAGAAAACTACTAGCCTCATGGAGATCCCACCGCCCGTGGACACCATAGAGCTGCCAATCGTTGCCTCCCACCTCCCCAGCCCAGGTACCAGCCAGGTACACAGGGAACCCCTGGAAGGGGGGGGCGATCTGGGGACCCTGATGTAAGAGGGGGGCTCTCTGGGGACACTGTTGTAAGAAGGGGGGCTCTCTGGGGACACTGATGTAAGGGGGGGGGCTCTCTGGGGACACTAATGAAAGGGGGCGAGCTCTCTTGGCACACTAATGTAAGAGGGGGCTCTCTGGGGACACTGATGTAAGGGGGGGCTCTCTGGGGACACTGATGTAAGGGGGAGGGGTTCTCTGGGGATACTAATGTAAGGGGTGCCTCTCTGGGGACACTGATGTAAGGGGGGGGGGCTCTCTGGGGAAAATAATGTAAGGGGGGGCTCTCTGGGGACCCTGATGTAATGAGGGGGGCTCTGGAGACCCTAATGTAAGTAGGGAGGCTCTCTGGGGATCCTGATGTAAGGAGGGTCTCTCTGGGGACCCTAATGTAAGGGGAGGCTCTCTGGGGACACTAATGTAAGGGGGGCTCTCTGGGGACACTGATGTAAAGGGAGGCTCTCTGGGTATACTAATGTAAGGGGGGCCTCTCTGGGGACACTAATGAAAGGGGGCGGGCTCTCTGGGGACAATAATGTAAAGGGGGGCTCTCTGGGGACCCTGATGTAATGAGGGGGACTCTGGAGACCCTAATGTAAGTAGGGAGGCTCTCTGGGGACCCTGATGTAAGGAGGGGCTCTCTGCGGACCTTGATGTAAGGGGGGCTCTCTGGGGACCCTGATGTAAGGGGGGGCTCTCTGGGGACCCTGATGTAAGGGGGGCTCTCTGGGGACCCTGATGTAATGCGGGGGGCTCTGGAGACCCTAATGTAAGTAGGGAGGCTCTCTGGGGATCCTGATGTAAGGAGGGTCTCTCTGGGGACCCTAATGTAAGGGGAGGCTCTCTGGGGACACTAATGTAAGGGGGGCTCTCTGGGGACACTGATGTAAAGGGGGGCTCTCTGGGTATACTAATGTAAGGGGGGCCTCTCTGGGGACACTAATGAAAGGGGGCGGGCTCTCTGGGGACAATAATGTAAAGGGGGGCTCTCTGGGGACCCTGATGTAATGAGGGGGACTCTGGAGACCCTAATGTAAGGGGAGGCTCTCTGGGGACCCTGATGTAAGGAGGGGCTCTCTGCGGACCTGATGTAAGGGGGGCTCTCTGGGGACCCTGATGTAAGGGGGGCTCTCTGGGGACCCTGATGTAAGGAGGGGCTCTCTGGGGACCCTGATGTAAGGAAGGGCTCTCTGGGGACCCTGATGTAAGGAGGAGCTCTCTGGGGACCCTGATGTAAGGAAGGGCTCTCTGGGGACCCTGATGTAATAAGGGGGCTCTGGGGACCCTAATGTAAATAAGGAGGCTCTCTGGGGACCCTGGTGTAAGGGGAGGCTCTCTGGGGATCCTGATGTAATGAGGGGCTCTCTGGGGACCCTGACATAAGGAGGGGCTCTTTGGGAACCTTGATGTAAGGGGGGGGGGGCTCTCTGGGACCCTGATGTAAGGAGGGGCTCTCTGGGGACCTTGATGTAAGGGGGGGAGCTCTCTGGGGACCCTGATGTAAGGAGGGGCTCTCTGGGACCCTGATGTAAGGAGGGGCTATCTGGGGACCCTGATGTAATGAGGGGGGCCCTGGAGACCCTAATGTAAGTAGGGAGGCTCTCTGGGGACCCTGTGTAAGGGGAGGCTCTCTGGGGGACCCTGATGTAATGAGGTAAGTGGGGGATCCGCACCCAGATATGTATATATACAGTATATATATATATATAGATATATATATATAGATATATATATATACACACACACACGTATATTATATACATGTGTATGACTTTCTTTACTTTGCTGCTATGGGCTCTAGCCCAAGATCTTTTGTAGACCTAGCAACGCCCCTTGTGGGGGCCCTTCATGGTTTCTTGCACCGGGGCCCTGAATATTCTAGTTACGCCTCTGTATGGCATGTTCTGCCCAGAGAAGCCAGTGCCCACATAGAATGATAACAATTTCACCTTATTTACTAAGCTAATTAGTTAATAAGTTAGTGAATCATCCAACCCCCCTCCGGTGACGGTAAATTGTCTGACCTTTGTACAGGCTGATGCAATGTCACAGGGTGGAATCCTCTGGGTCCTCTCTGAGCTCTTTCACCTTCTCTCTGTCTCCAGTTCGCATAGGTAGCGCTATACAAGTCACCTATTCATTCATTCAGTGTTATTTCTCCTCCACCTTCAATCCACAAACTTACCTTCAAAGAAAATGTCTCAGCCTCAAGAAAAGGAAGTCCACACCCAGATCCACATCAGCAACTTTCATTTTCACTTTTAAAGAAAGGGATGTTCTGGTTTCTGTGTGACGCTCTGGGCAGGAAGATTCCTTTAACCACTTAAGGACCGGGCCTCTTTTTGAGATGTGTTGTTTACAAGTTAAAAACTGTTTTATTTTGCTTGAAAATTACTTAGAACCCCCAAACATTATACATTTTTTTTACTAACACCCTAGAGAATAAAATGGCGGTCGTTGCAATACTTTCTGTCACACCGTGTTTGCGCAGCGGTCTTACAAGCGCACTTTTTTGGGAAAAAATACACTTTTTTTAATTCAAAAATAAGACAACAGTAAAGTCAAAAGAGAAACAAAATGTTACCCCAGCTCCACTGCCAATATGAAAGTCCACAAGCTGTGATCTGGTGCTCTAGCCAGGACGTTCAGGCCCCAAATTCAACAGTAAAAAATTTTTTATATTGTGAAAGATAATGTTACGCCGAGTAAATTGATACCCAACATGTCACGCTTCAAAATTGAGCCCGCTCGTGGAATGGCAACAAACTTTTACCCTTAAAAATCTCCATAGGTGACGTTTAAAATTTTTTACAGCTTGCATGTTTTAAGTTACAGAGAAGGTCTAGGGCTAGAATTATTGCTCTCGCTCTACCGATCGTGGCGATACCTCACATGTGTGGTTTGACCACCGTTTTCATATGCAGGCGCTACTCACATATGCATTCGCTTCTGCACGCGAGCTCGGCGGGACGGGGCGTACTTAAAAAAAAATAAAATAAAAAAAAAAAATGTTTCTTATTTATTTTACCTTTTATTTTTTATTTTTACACTGTTTAAAAAAAAAAAAATGGTGTCACTTTTATTCCTATTACAAGGAATGTAAACATAGAACATAGAAAAAAAAGCATGACAGGACCTCTTAAATATGAGATCTGGGGGTCAAAAAGACCTCAGATCTCTTATTTACACTAAAATGCAATAAAAAAAAAAAATTGTCATTTAAAATTTTTCTTTTTTTTTAAATGACCCTTTAAGAGCTATGGGCGGAAGTGACGTTTTGACGTCGCTTCCACCCAGCAGTGTTTGGAGACGGGTGGGGGGCGTCACCATACCCAGCTTGGGTGAAGATCCAATTGCTTCCACCGCTGCCGACGGCACCGAGAGGGCCCTCACCCGCCGCTGATAAAAGTGATCTTGCGGCGAATCCACCACAGAGACCGCTCTTATCGTAAAGCGGACCGCCCGCTGAAGAAGAGGATACTGGGGTTATGTTAGCTAGCTGCTGCCATAACAACATTCCTCTTCAAAGTAAGGACGTATGTCGGCTTGCGGCAGTCCGGAAGTGGTTAAGTAAGTACATTCCATGGAAACTGTTGACTATTTAATGTATGCGAACAGGCAAGCATTAGCTCTAAACAGCACCTCCAAATAAATCTAATATTTCTGAACTGCTATTCATCTTGCAAAACTGCTTGTACATTTGTTTTGTGCGAATGCCAGCAAAATCAAATGTTACTACTAGGCTATTTTCTCTCCAGGTCAGATATTCTTTATTCATAAGAATAGCATGAATCAGAAAAATATTGCATTATGGCCACTAGATGGAGCTGATGACTATAGGAAATAAATACTTGAAATATGATCATCAGCTCCATCTAGTGGACATAGTGTGATATTTTCTCATACCACTGTATATTTATGAATGAACCTCCAACCTTGAGAGAAAATAGCTGGGTGTTCTCAGGGTGTTCAGGTAACTCTTGCCACAGTTGGTGGTAGAGTGCATGCAGCTACAATCAGAAAGAGATTTCACCAATTCAGCCAGCATGAGATGTGTGCCAGGAAAATCCTCTGCTGTGCGAAAATTACAGTAAAGCAAGATTACATATTGTCATTGAACATAATGTATAGACAAAGATTGAGGTCTTTTGGAATGATGTGCTGAGGACTGATCCACCATAGATAGAGTTGTCCATTCTCAGTAACAGTAGGCATGTTTGGCACAAACTAAAGACAACGTTTCAGGAGAACAACCTGATACCAACTGTGAGGCATGGTGGTGACATCATGTTCTGCATCACCTAAAACTGCGCTTGATGATAATGTGAGGCCATCTGTCCAAAAGGTGGAAAAGGACCTTTCAATATGATAATGATCCAAAGCACACTAACAAATCCACTAAGGAACGACTCAAAAAGAAGGGTACCAAAATGGCATCCATGTTGTACTATACAAAGGAAATGTAGAAAGATGAAATAACCTGAGATAAGGGTTTATTATTGTGGAGTTTAGGTCTAGTTGTGCTGCTCAGGAAAAGTATTGATCTGCCAAAAAATAAATAACCTAAATTATAACTACTCTGAGTATGAGTTCATATTTCCTTACAGTACTTTATGTCACTGCCCCTCCCACAATGGTGACATTTCCTTCCCATTCGTTTGTGAGTTTGCCCCCCAGTAGTTTGTGTCTCTGCCCCTTCCACAAAGGTGATTTTTCCCACCTATTAGGTTGTGAGTTTGCCCCTCCCACAATGGTGTGTTCCCTCCCCCTCCCCCACACCACAAGTATTCTAGGTCTCTGCCCCTCCCACAATGGTGACATTACCTTCCCCTTCGCTTGTGAGTTTGCCACCCAGTAGTTTGTGTCTCTGCCCCTTCCACAAAGGTGATTTTTCCCACCTATTAGGTTGTGAGTTTGCCCCTCCCACAATGGTGTGTTCCCTCCCCCACACCACAAGTATTCTAGGTCTCTGCCCCTCCCACAATGGTGACATTTGCTTCCCATTCGCTTGTGAGTTTGCCACCCAGTAGTTTGTGTCTCTGCCCCTTCCACACTGGTGCGTTTTCCCCCCATTAGGTTGTGAGTTAGCCCCTCCCACAATGGTGAGCCCCCCACCCCCTTACACCACAAGTAGTCTGTGTCTTTGCCCCTCCCACAATGGTGAGTCCCTCCCCCACCCCAGGTAGTCTGGGACTCTGCCTCTTCCACAATTTTGAGTCCCCCCCCCCCAGTAGTTTGTGTCTCTGCCAGGGGCATAGCATGGGTTGTCAGCGCCCGGGGCAAGGTGAGTAATTTGCGCCCCTATCCTGTGGACTTTCCTATTCTCAGCTCACTCCAGTCTGGTCACAAGATCCCCTGTGTTAGTCAGCAGTGGCTGCAGGGGAGAGGCGAGATCGCTTAACAATGACCGGTAAAGCCTGGAGCATCTCATCTGTTGTTGTCACTCCTTCCTCTCCTCTGCATACATCACTGGCTCCCACAGGGGATAGCGTGACCGCACTGGAGCACATGAAAATAGGTGTATACATCTTTTCTGCACAGGTTAGACAGCATAGGTGTTAGGAGGGGGGATGGGAGAATTTTTAGGCTAGTTAGGTTTAAGCTGAAAATTCTTCTTTAATCTCTCCCCGTTGGTGGATATTGGCGGAGTTACATTGCCTTGCAAAAGTATTCACCCCCCTTGGCGTTTTTTGTGTTTTTGTTGCCTCACAACCTGGAATTAACATGGATTGTTTGAGGATTTGCATCATTTAAATTTACAGAACATGCCCACAACTTTGAAGATGTTTTTTTTTAATTGTGAAGCAAACAACAAATAGGACAAAATAACAGAAAAAGTCAATGTGCATAACTATTCACCCCCCTAAAATCAATACTTGGCACATCTTACCACTGGGATTTTTGCCCATTCCTCCTTGCAAAACTGCTCCAGCTCCTTCAAGTTGGATGGTTTGCGCTTGTGAACAGCAATCTTTAAGTCTGACCACAGATTTTCTATTGGATTGAGGTCTGGGCTTTGACTAGGCCATTCCAATACATTTACATGTTTCCCCTTAAACCACTCAAGTGTTGTTTTAGCAGTGTGTTTGGGGTTATTGTCCTGCTGGAAGGTGAACCTCCGTCCTAGCCTCAAATCACACACAGTGTGGTACAGATTTTGCTCAATAATATCCCTGGATTTAGCACCATCCATCTTTCCCTCAACTCTGACCAGTTTCCCAGTCCTGACTGCTGCAAAACATCCCCACAGCATGATGCTACCACCACCATGTTTCACAGTGGGGATGGTGTTCTTTGGGTGATGTGATGTGTTGGGTTTGCACCAGACATAGCGTTTTCTTTAAAGGCCAAAAAGTTAAAATTTTAGTCTCATCAGACCAGAGCACCTTTCTCCATACATTTTGGGAGTCTCCCACATGCCTTTTCCCAAACTTCAAACGTGCCATTTTGTTTTTTGCTGAAAGTAATGGCTTTCTTCTGGCCACTCTGCCATAAAGCCCAACTCTATGGAGCGTACAGCTTATTGTCGTCCTATGTACAGATACTCCAGTCTGATGTGGATCTCTGCAGCTCCTCCAGGGTTACCTTAGGTCTCTGTGCTGCCTCTCTGATTAATGCCCTCCTTGCCCGGTCCGCCCCGGTCTTGCTTAGGTGTTGCAGCCTCTGGGGCCTTTCCAAAAGGTGTGTATATGTAATGACAGATCATGTGACACTTAGATTGCACACAGGTGGACATCATTTCACTAATTATGTGACTTCTGAAGGTAATTGGTTGCACCAGAGCTTTTTTAAGGGCTTCATAACAAAGGGTGTTGTTGTGATTTTAATAGTGTGTAGTTTTTAGCAATGATTGTAATAAAGTGTATTTTGTTTTACTTTTGTTTTACATGTACTGCCTCATGTTGGGCCCATAAAATCTGCCATTTTTTGAGAAGGTCTAGCCCACATTCTCAATCCTTTCTTCGGGGTTAGAGAGTACCTTCCATGCCAGCAGTAGGATGTTCATGATGGTCAGCAGAGTTTTCCTTCTGGGTGACGATAGGGGTGTTATGATCCTTCCAGCGGATGCCTGATTGCCTGTGTCTTCCGCTCGTCCTTGTCCTCTGGGCCACTGTCACTGTTGGAGCAGAGAGGAGGTTGGAGAATGAATCCAGGTTCTGGGAGGCATTGCTACGGCGGGATTGCTGCTCCCGCTGCTGCTCACCTCTTTGGGGGTCAGGGAGGCAGTGGAGCTCTTCTCCCTCTCAGGCCTAGCTGCCCTCGCTTTTCACCTTCTCTGTGGCCTCCATCTCCAGGGCTGCCCACTTGGCATGTGGAAATATATGCCTGCACCCTGCGGATGCCACTATTTGCTGCCCCGCTCCTGCCACCACCGAACCGAGACTCACCATGACAACAAGGGGCTCCAGGAACAGCTGCTTTGGGCCCCACAACAATGACTGGGCCCAGGGCAGCTATCCCTTCTGCCCTGCATCTAAGACGGCTCTGGGTTCCAGCCCACTCAGGATGGTGCCCCTCTAAAACAGCACTATGATAGGCATTTAAATCTTCCTTAGTGTAACATACACATTTGCTGTCCCTATTTAGATCGGTATGGCTATTCCAGTCACATATTAGAGATCTGCATTATAGATGACCATATGACCCGCAACTTTTCGGATGCCTCTATATATTATACAGACATTCCTCAGTACCTATCTGTTATAGACCCGGTTCTGTGGACAAGCACCCTTTATTTTCCCATAATCATTGGGGTATAGGTAAGTTTTCGAACTATATAATTTATATATATATATATATACACACACATATACACACACACACACACACAACTTTTTTGCCAGAAATTCAGCATATGGTTTTCCACTAATAATTGGATCAACTTTTTCATTTATCTAGGTCTATTGGGACATACTAGAGTGAGTGTCCTGGGTTGTGGCCCCCTTCCTGGTGGGATTTTTGCGTCCATACACAGGGTACTTGCTGTGATGTCATCGGCACATGCGCACTGAAGCAATGGCACAATCGTGCCGTTTCCTCAGCTAGTGTGCCGTTACCGGCGGCTCCCGTGCGCATGCGCCAGAGCCCGCGATACCCGTGAGTAACTCTGGGAGCGAGGACGCCGGTCGGACCAGTGTAGGACTGCTGCGGGGGCTTCTATCTAAGGGGAGTATTTCATAATGAGCTAGTATTCTATGCAAATTAGCTCATTATGCCTTTGTCTTGCAGGTTTTATTTTTTTCGTTAGTGGTATTACAACCACTTTAATAATATATACAAATATGTGACCAAATACAATTTTGGTTCAATCATTTTTGATATCTACAGTTGTGGGACAGAAAGCATGGCAGGTCCGGACAAAGGGCAGGACTTTTCATGTAAAAGACAGGTAATTGATTGGTTACTAGACAACGGGGGGCGGTCCCAGCAATCAACTGCTTCTTAACTTGAAAAATCCAGTCCTTTGTGAGGACCTGCCATGCTTCCCGTCTTGTGTAAATAAGGTAGGGGAGGGGGGGGGGGGGGGGGGGGGGGGGGGGGGGGGGAGTGCTGCGATCTTATAGAAAGGACAGACCTGCCAAGCCTGCTGGGCCAGGATGAGGAAAGCTGTACATCTGATCTGGTGCCAAATCTCCTTGGGCGTTAATTTGCAGCCCCTCTCAAAGTGCCGCCTGGGTCCAATGGACCCAGCGGAACCCATGGTAGGGCCGGCCCCGAGTGCACGCCACCACCAGGTGAAAAGCCAGCTCACCTCATAGATGGGTATTATGAGCTCTATTCAATACAACTCCTGCGATTCCCCCTGGATGGTATCCATCCTTCACTCCTGGGATTAAGCACTCCTTAAAACGACTCTCTTTCTCAGTGAACCACATGCAATAGAAAGGCAACTACATAGTGCTCTCCATTTCAATAATTTATTAAAAAGTCCCCATTAAAACCCACTTGCAAAAAAAAAAGAGCGCTCATATATATATATCACTCGCCTGCTAGCTCACCACTCCACTGGGACCGCGGTGGAAGCGCGACGTCACGTGCTGCCCATAGAGCCCATAATACCCATCTATGAGGTGAGCAGGTTTTTCACCTGGTGGTGGTGTGCACTGTTTATTTTAGTAAGAAGATTGGTGATTGAAGAGCACAGCGGTGGATGACATTTATATATGGATTTTGTTTTATGCGTTTTGTAGCGGTCACACTTCAACAAGTGTGCGCTATAAGCGGAAATTTTGTTTTTTTCCCCAGAACAGTAATGGAGTTCTGGGGGTTAATTGTGCAGGTTTACTTCGGCATCAGTCTGGCTGGGCCAGGCTAAGGTGCTGCCTGGTTATAGGTGCAGTGAGGCACCCATGACAGGCCGATAACCAAGCCTGGTTGGACGTCTTGGGTACCAATCTTTCCCGGAGCCAATCAGTGGGCGCGTCTGGCCCCGCTGCGTAGTCTGGGAAGGGTACTTAAGGTGCTGAAGTCACGTGTTCGAGGTTCGGCCGTAGCTGTTGTTCCTGGTTCTGGTCCGGGGCAGCCCTGCGAGGGGTCCCGGGCCTAGGAGCGTTTGCCGTCCCGCAAGCATGGTCAATCCGACCAACCCCAGAAGCCCTTATGGTCTGGGGTGGGGTTCTGTCTGTTCCTGAGTCTCGGAACCGGTTGGTCCGAGGCCCAGTAACTGAAGGAGGATTCAAAAGGCGTCCCGGCGTGCTCTCGGTATTGGAGGGACACGGCAACTCGTACAAGTGATCAGGGGAGGACTCTTCGGAGGAGGGCCAACAAGCTGGCTGCTCAGTAAGAGCCTGGGAGCTGAGTTGTATGGACACTAAAGAATCCACACTTCCCCAGTACTGCCAAGGAAACGGAGAAAAGTTCCAGGTACTGTAAGAAAGGTTCCTATTCATCTTCGGTTACACCTTAGTCTGTGGCAGAGACTTTTGCAAAGTTTCCATATCACATGTTGGCTGCTAGATCTCTGGCTAGAGGTTTATCTGGCAGTGAAGCACCCAGCTGCGAGTGGCTACTCTCTGGGTTGATTAGAGACATTCAGTGGATATCAGCAGTTCAAAGTGCCTGAGTTTAATCACCCGTGTCCTCTATTCCCACCTGAGACTGTTATGTTGGATGTTACCACTGCAAAAAAAAAAAAAAAACCTTGAACTTTTATATGTCAGCATCTGAAGTCGTTGGGTACTAACCCTGGGAACCCCTAGACAGTCGTCGACAAGCCGCGAGGAGGTAACTGGTAAGCCCAAGAAATCAAGGCCGCCCCTCAAGGGGTTATGGCCGCTACAGTTTTGATTTTGGATGCAAAGGATTTTATTATTAATACAGAAATAAAGTACAAAGAGGCACAACACACAGTAGTGCTGCACTATACGAATCACTTTGATCTGCATACTTTTTCAGAGTAAGTGACGTGGAGTGTTAAAGCCAGTGAGTCAGCATTACAGCCAGTAAACTGGCATTTTCAGATGCAGGTCAGCAATTGTAGTCTACAAATTTCTAATAGGATTTTTTTCCTTTAAAACCCAACTCCAAACTGATGCAAAAAATTATTTGACAGTTGGCTGGCAGCGTATGTAAATCCCTGATATCTGGCTCCTGTACAGCCACACTCAGACTGGGAGTGGGTTCATCATTCTGTGCTGACAATCTGAAAGGAGGAGAGGTGAGCTCAGGAGTCTGCTGCTGCTCCTGCATTGTCCAATCATGGGGTTGGGGCGGGACCTAGCTGTGTTGGTTCCCCTGCAGTAGAGCAAGCACTGGGTCACCAGGTAAATCTCAGGACTGGCTGAACAGGAACAGAAATCCTTGTGGCAGGGAAGAGAGCTCAAGAATTTTATCTGAAGGAAGATGGGGGTACCGGGGGGTGCTGGGGGAAATGATCGCCTTCTCATTTTATTAGAGGATCAGGATTTCATTTCAGAGGGATCTCTTTTTACACACTGGGGGCGGGGGGGGGGTAAAGAAGTAATCCAGGGCCACAAGGCTTCAGGGGCCACTGAGGATGTAACTTCATAGGTCAAAGAATACAGTGGAATGCTGAGAATGTGAAAATTGATGGGAAACTTTATTGATACAAAATAGACATAAAAAATAATACATGCTTTTACTGCAATACATGAACAAAGTCTAAAAGTCCATTGAACACAGACGTTTAGGGTTTATAGTAATCTCATTTATTGACCAATATAAGTCATTAATCAACGGTCTGAGGAAGTGACCTAAAAAGTCCTAAAAGCTTGTACCTTTAACAACATCATAAAGGACAGGTACACTTTAGAACAAAGTGCATGAACCCCTTTTGCCCTCCTCCTGACCTTGCCCCCCTTCCAGTGGCGGCTGGTGCTCAAAATTTTTGGGGGGGGGCGCAAATAATTCTGAAAAAAAAGCCCATCAAAACGCAGCCACTGTGCCCATCAAAACGCAGCCACTGTGCCCATCAAAACGCAGCCACTGTGCCCATCAAAACGCAGCCACTGTGCCCATCAAAACGCAGCCACTGTGCCCATCAAAACGCAGCCACTTTGCCCATCAAAACGCAGCCACTTTGCCCATCAAAACGCAGGAGCGCCATGTTGGCACCTATGCAGGTGTGACAGCATGAATGGGCCATTCATTTCAATAGGCTGCCCTACGCATGACAAATTGCAGAAAAGAATTGCAAACAGTTTTTTTTTTTTTCTTTTAAATTTGCACCACACTGAAACAAGTGGCACTTTTGTTAACATGATGATGGAGGACTGCCCTACCCACCTAATCCAGTATTCCAACTGCCACAGGGCAGTTGGGCAGTGCAAAGGATGCACCCTTTTGCATCCTTTGCTGCGGATCTCCTCCAGCCTCTTTGCATCCACTTCTTGTTTACATGTAAAGGCTTCATTATTGACCACACCATCTGTGTGCTGGCACAACTGTCCAATGGTGACACGATTGATAGATCGGTGGAATTGTCAGTTTGTATTTAAAAAAAAAAAAAAACCTGTTATACTATCTCCTCCCCCCCCCCCCCCCTTCCCCTCCTCTGCTCTTCCCAGCAACCACAGGAAATACACCTGTTACTGTTACCTGCAAGATCACCAGCCGGTGACATGTCTTGGAGCCCCCCCCCCCCCCTCGCCCTGCACTTACCTTGTCTCAGGTGACGGCGGCATCGTGTCCTCCATTTCCTCTTCTGCCCGCTCCTCCTCTCATCCTCTCATCCTCTGCTATGATTGGACGCCTGATAGGCGCCCAATCACAGCGCCTGTCGTTTCAGCCAATCAGGGCACAGGTCACACGGACCTGTGCTCCTGATTGGCTAAGGGGCAGTACAATGTTAGCAAACCGAATTCCTTCGGTTTGCTAACATCAGTGCTGAGTGACAAGGAACGCACAGCGTTGCGCCCGCTTGTCACCTTTTTGGACGCCTATTAGCGCCTACAGCGCTAATCAGGTGTTTCCAAAAAACACCCCCACCACTGTAATTCAGGCGCCCGGTGACAGAAAAGGGGCCGGACACCTGAATAGGGGGTGTCAGCAGAGACCATAGATAGATTCATGCAATGCATGAATCTATCTATGGTATATAGAAAGTGACAGGAGAGGGGGGGCGGCGCTCCTGCGCCCTTTATGGACGCACCGCCCCTGCCCCCTTCCCCCTCCACAGGTGCACACTTACCTCAATCTGGTGGGCGCAATTCCACTGTTTGCTTACATCCAGCGGTGCAGGTCTACACTGTCCTGGCCACGCATGCGCACTACAGCCCCATAGACCAGTGTTGCCAACCATCAGTATTTTTACTGGCAGCCAGTAAAAAAACAAGCAATTTTCTCCTGCCAGTAAAAAATATGATCGGGGTGACTCTGGCGGAGGCAGTGCCTGAGCGTGTCGTGTGATGTCATTGTGCAATGGAGCCAAGCAGAGCGGCCAGGGCCTCAAGTGCGGGTCTGCGGTATGGTAGCAAGGCAGGCTGGTGACCGTCAGTGCTGTTTAGACTGGAGGGATCACTTGGCTTGGAGAGAGACTGTCACTGTGACTCAGGAGGGGACGTGTCAGTGAAGTCTCATCATCATCTGTGCTACTGCACACTGCTGTCAGTGTCAGTGTCAGTGTCAATTTTATGTGGGTGTGCCGCCCATTCTAGTTTCTTGCCCTCCTGAGGCCGGTGCTTGAGCTACTTTACTATAATCGAAAATAAAAAGAAATATTATTTTTTTTTTGCCTTATTATTATCTACCTTAAATCAAATTGCTAATTACATATTGTATTTGTAGTCTAAATACTCAAATTTGCACTTAAAACTGTAATTATGTAACTTTTGGAAATGCCTGTAAAAACTTGGCTGTGCCAGTACATTTTGGGTGTTGTGTCAGTAAATTTCAATCTGGTAGGTTGGCAACATTGCCATAGACTTCAAAGTCCTGTTTAGATATCACATTGGGGGGGACGAGCGTTCCCACTTGTGATCTTAAAAACGCAATTTATGTTTCCATGTGTCGTGTATAGGACGGCCCATTCATGTAAATGGGCTGCCCTAGGCCCGTTTCTTGTCCAAAAGAAGCTCCTGCTCCTTTTTTTGGTGCCAAGCTGAGTGCAAATTTTAAAACACTATTTTCCCTGAATGTCGTGCCACAATCATGGCAGAATAGCACCACACTTGGGGTGCCATTAAGAATAAGCGCATTTTGCCGTAATTTGGAATCACACAGGATCATGCGATTCTGCCCGCAAAAATCCCTAATGTGAACGGGGCTCAAGGGACCATCTCTGGCTTCAGGACAAAGCCTTATGGGGTTCTAATTCACCGGCTCGGTCAGCAAAGTGAAGAATTGCACAGCTGAATGTAAACAAACAGTTGGATGTAAACAGACCATATGATAACAAATAGCTGGATGTAAACAGACAGTATGTAAACAAACATTTAGATGTAAAACAACAACAAAAAAATAAAAATAAAAAACAAAAAATAAAAACCACACGTGTGGAGGGTGGGTTAGGTCAAGAAGCGGAAACCGTTAAATGCACATTATTTTAAAGTGCACTTATTCTTTAAAATTAATCGCTTAAAGTGGGGTGCCCACAAAAAAAAAATTTAAAAGTCAGCAGCTACAAATACTGCAGCTTCTGACTTTTAATAATCGGACACTTACCTGTCCCAGGGTCCAGCGATGCGGGGGAACGAGACCCCCCCCCTCGTTCCCCGCTCCACTCGCGGCGCCGGCATTCTTAATGTGGGCACCCGGCTGTGGCTTCACAGCCAGGCACCCACTGCGCATGCGCGAGCGGCGCCGTGATTCGACGCTCACTCATCTGGGACACATGACAGGTCCCAGATGACTGTGTGGCGCCTAGGGGAAGTGATGTCATTGCCCGGGCAATGAAGGAGGCAGACTACGAGGGACCCCCTAGCAACAGGCATTTAGAGGTGAGTAAAACATTTTTTTTTTTTCCAATTATTTTTTTTTCTTTTTTTTATGATTTTTAAGCCAGATTTTTTTTTTTTTGGTGGCAACACCACTTTAAACTCCTGACTTGGCGCAACACAGAGAAATGCTTCACATATTAAGTGGACCTGAGCGTTGAACATGGGGCAAAGTTCTTCACCCAGAGAAGATGTGTGGAGGTCCATCGTGTAATGTCACAGCCTCTGATCAAAGTACATTCTCCTTTATAAAGGACCCCATTAGAACCTCTGGGGGGGGGGGATTTAAGCAATGCTTTTCAATGCCAGATTTCCTTTCCCAAGAAAGAGATGAATTCTGATGTCACTGGAATGTCAGTTCTGATCACAAAAAAATAAATAAAATCAGCTGTGCTCATCTCTCTGCTTCTTCGCAATATTCATCAAGTTAAAAAAAAAAAAAAAAAAAAAAAAAGGGAAAGAAAAATCTGTACCTAAATTTAAAAACCATAATTTGTATATTTGTAAGATTATCAGTCCTTAGACGTGGTGGCTTGATATTTTTTTTTTTTTTTTTTCAGACTGAGAACATTTTCAACCAGTTGAGAAAAATACATGTTGTTCCTGCCAGAAATGCAGGGTCCTTGTCACTACTTTTTGGTGGGATTGAAAGTATAAAATTAATCTGCCCTCCAAGCTATCTAAACCAGGGGTCTCAAACTGGTGGCCCTCCAGCTGTTGCGAAACTACAAGTCCCATGAGGCATTGCAAGGATGACAGTTACAAGCACGACTCCCATAGGCAGAGGCACGATGGGACTTGTAGTTTCGTAAGAGCTGGAGGGCCGCCAGTTTGAGACCCCTGATCTAAACTAATAATCCCCTCCCCTGCCATGTAATAGAGATGAATAGAGGAGAACTTGTTTGCAGTCCAAATCAGCACATCCTTGGATGACAACACTGCTCCTCCATAGATATGATAGGGGAAGGAGTCTCGTCACCTAAAGTGTGTTTTTCACAGGATTACTAGGTAGAAAAAGAAAAAAAAAAAGAAGAAAAAAAAAACGAACGCCACTGCTGCCACATCTAAGGATAAAGTAATTACAAATCAGTTACAAGTTTTTTTTTTTTTTTCTGGGGGGGGGGGGTTTTGAAGACACAATTTCATGCTTTTGCTGATCTTTATAAACTTCCCCCCTTTAATTCTGTTCCTTCAAATAAATTTATAAGCTCTTCTAGCTAACATGCTGTGTTATGTATATATGTGGCCAATCAGTGAGCATGGTACAATTCACATTTATCATTAGCTCCTTGTAGAACATAATCCCTTGGAGGGCTGTGACCATAGACATGCTGCAGAGAAGAGTGGCCAAGCAATGAGCAATCGGTTTTTAAAACTACATTTTTTCTTCCTTCACAGATTCCAGAAATAAATACTAAAAGCAATGCACCATATCATGCAGCGGTAATAATTCCTATATCAATCCGCCATGGGTAGCTGAAAAACAATAGTGTCCATTATATCGTCTGAGTCACATGCTGGCCCGCTCTATGCCGTGGCATCCCGATTACATCCTTCTTGCCTTTGCTGATTCAAATTAACCATGAGTAGATCCACGGTTACTGAAATGACAGAAAAAATTACTTTGGATCAGCCAAACCCCATCCCCTATTAGTTCAATGAGCTTTCTGGGAGAATTTATCTATAGTGAAAGATCTTCCGAAAGTAAAGTTACTAGGGAGAGGGTTCACAATCATGCCTCTACTGGTTGATGAGCCAGATAGAGTGATACCCTGGCCCTCCAGGCAGAAGGCTAGGAATGGAGTGTTGAAACTGGTTTTGCAAAATACAGTGTTTGACTAGAGGAGGTGTGAGATTCAAGGGACCAGACTGATTAGGTAAGTGACCATATGTTCAGGGGCGGACTGACAACTCATGGGGCCCCCGGGCAATAGGAGATTATGGGGCCCCCAGGCAATCACAGATTATGGGGGCACACAGTATACAATAACACAGTATACACAGACAGGTTTCTATTGGCTGAAAAAGGTACTGGAGAGGTGGGGCAGCTATAATCTCTCTATTTTTAGACCAAAAGGATGTCGGTAAGGGGCATTTCAGAGACAGATGTAAAAAAAAAAAAAAAAAACACAGATTTTTACATACTGTCCCTTGTTTTAC